>JASTWP010000854.1:22500-105553 GCA_030770255.1 Temnothorax ravouxi
TTTTCCTTCGCTGAATATTTTAAAGAAAATTTTTAAAAAAAATCCAAATAGAAATTAGCGATAAGACTACTGAAAAGAATCTACAAAATAATAAGCATGGTTTATAAGATAAAAAAAAAATAAATGGGCACAGTAACAACTGTGCCGCAAGCAACACGTAGAACTACGTCCAACTGTCACTATTTCATCTTAAAGTATTTGTGATCAAGGGAGGCCAAGGCCCACACAGGGCTGTAACGCCGAGTTCATCATCAGTGACAGTTGACGTAGTTCTACGTTGTTGCTAAAGCTCTCGATGTAAGCTAAATGTAATACAAACAACGTAGAACTACGTCAACTGTCACTGATGATGAACTCGGCGTTACAGCCCTGTGTGGGCCTTGGCCTCCCTTGATCACAAATACTTTAAGATGAAATAGTGACAGTTGACGTAGTTCTACGTGTTGCTTGCGGCACAGTTGTTACTGTGCCCAATTTATTTTTTTATTGTAAATTCTTTGATCAACCTTGACACGATTTTTTTTTGCAAAAATGTTAAAATATAGCTCTCAAATAAATAAAGGATGAAAATAAAAAGTTTTTTTAGAGTAAGTTTTTAGAAAAATAGATAATAAAATTGTTTTTTCAAATAATTTTGAAACTTTGCTTTGATAAAAATTTGAGATTTAATTGATATTGAAAAATATATGTAATATTGAAAATTGGAAAATTGTAATAAATTATGACCCTTTTTCGAAATTTTTACTTAAAGAAATTACAGATTAATTTGAAAATAGTTCAGAAAAAGTGCGTTCAGTGGTAGATACCTCGTATAGCGAAAACGTATTTGTTTTCGAGATATATAATTAATAAACGCTTTAAATTTAATACAGGAAACGCTAAAAGTGACGCATAGAAAAACGCTCGAAGGACATACGTATGGCGTAGCGCTAATTACTTGGAGTCCTGACAGCAGCCATCTAATCGCTTGTGGTCCTGAAGATTGCCCAGAATTGTGGCTTTGGAGCGTTGATACACCTGATTGTGAATTACGCGTAAAGTTGACACAAAACACGGACGACTCGCTGACGGCTTGCGCCTGGCATCGCGATTCAAATAAATTTGTAGCCGGAGGTCTCCGTGGTCAATTTTATCAATGCGTATGTTAATCTTAAGAAACAAATAATAAATAACAATTTATAATGTTAACTTGTTTAGTACATAAAACTACTTTTTGAAAATTCTCAATAAGTAAAATAGGGATTTTTTACAATTATATAAAATATTGTCTAAAATTTTCAATCAATACAAAAGATTCAATAATGAGATGTGCTTCAATTAATTAAAATTTGAACCTTTTAAGTCTTGCATAGATATGTACGGCATTCACAGCCAAATAGTTAACAGGGGAGGTTTATCTTTTTTATTAGATAAGATTCATTGAACATCTTAAACACATACATATATTAAACGTTCTTTCTCAATGTATTAAATTCTGATAAAAATATTTAGGATATGGACGGCAATGTTTCTGATTCATGGGAAGGAGTAAGAGTAAAATGTCTGTGGTGTCGCGGCGATGGAAGAACTGTTCTAGCAGCTGATACACATCATAGAATTCGCAGCTATACTTTCGACGACTTGGGCGATACTACTATGTACGATTTAAAATAACCAATTTAACGTATACTATCTCGATTGTCTTATTAAACAAAACTTTTGATGGAATATTTCCACACTGTTACAGATTACAAGAGGATCATCCTGTTATGTCATTTAGCGTAAACAAAGCAGATCGACTCGCATTACTTAATGTGGCAAATCAAGGTGTGCATCTTTGGGATTTAGAAGACAAATGCCTTGTAAGACGTTTTCAAGGTGTTACTCAAGGACATTTTACTATCCATAGCTGTTTTGGAGGAGTTAATCAAGATTTTATTGCCTCTGGCAGTGAAGGTTTGTCACACATAAAAATAAAATATATTTTTATACATTGCATCACTGTATTTCACTAGTTTTATTTAAAAAAGCAATATGATTTTATGATGCGCATGGATTAATACGCATATGATTAATAATGACTAATAATTGTTTTCTTCCTATTTTATTACAGACAATAAAGTGTATGTATGGCATATCAAAAGAGAACTGCCTATAGCGACTCTTACAGGACATAGTAGAACAGTCAATTGTGTTTCGTGGAATCCTGTTCACCATCAAATGATGGCTTCTGTGTCGGATGATTTTACAGTGAGGATATGGGGCCCAAGATCATTTTCTTCAGATGGAGAAAATGATAAGACAGGTAAGTTTTTGCACAGCAAAATCTTCCAGGATGTATTTTTTTCTGTAAGTTTTAAAGAATTGCTTTAATTTATCGTGTTAATGTCACAATCTCTCGCATTCCTTTCTTCTCTTTTCATGTATTTCTTACTTCTTTCAGTTTCGCTCGAGACCAACTCTTCAAATAGCAGCGGCTGGCACGAGATGGTATCGTAGCGAACTACAGCGCACCCAGTTCACACTGTTCCCATGACCTCATGGTGTTCAAAAGACTGTCATACTGACATTTGACTGTCGTACTGTCCTGTTGATTGTCGTACTGACATTTTACTGCCTTCTGTAGCAGTTGCTCCTCTATACCTCTTGTCGATCTTGATTACTATCTACTGTGTACAGAGGTAATGGGAGGGATGTATATGTTTAGCAACAACTGCTAAATTGCCTGCAATTATTAAAACCGAAAATCAACCATCGAGCGTAATTATCACATTTGTGTATACTTTTTTTTTCATAGTACCTTTAAGTATTTTATATGCATCCATATATAATATCCGTTGTGTTGGTATCTAAATTAAAACTTCGAATGCTTTAACGTCGGAGCTAATAATCGAAAATAATGTGACGCAGCATAATACGATATAAAGTAGGTCATATGGCAGAGTAGAAAATAAAGAAAATTCCGTCTTAGGATTGGTGTGTAAAGGTAAAATTATGTAAACAAGAATATGGAATGCATCCACGTATTGGGACAGTATCGTAGAAACACTATGTTTTGACATAAATTTTGTCGAATTTGACTATAATTGTATCAATAAATATTGTACATAACAGTTTCAGATGTAGAGTTTTATTCTAAGTCGTTTATCGATTAATTACTCAAACATTATCTTTGCTATGTTATGTCGCAATTTTTGTCTTTCATTGAAAGACAAAATTTTCAAATACTGTGATCTCGTAATGGGATTAACGGACTTTGCGGATTGGACAGGAATTCAAGAACATTTGATGGAGAAGCAATCTTGTTGCGTTCACAGCAGCACACCAAACTATAGAATTTAGAAAGTGCTATCTGTAAGTGACTGAAATGGCTTTATTATTTAGGCATTTATAAAGGATTAATTATATATTCAATTTTTAGTTAGAATTATAATGATTTGTGCAAGAAAAGTTATCCAGTCCATGTATATCATTAGACTGTAACTTTATAGTGAAAAGTATATCTAACATGAATTATAAAAATGTTTTTTCAGTGAAGACTAATTTATTTATGTGTAATTAAATAATCTGAAATGACGAATATACATAGATAATATTGGACAATTATAAGTATTGAACTCGTCTTATTAACTGCCATGTGTATCGAAAGATGCTATCTTTTTTCATTACTTATTATATTCAATAATTATATAATACAGAAACATTATATATATATATATATATATATATATATATATATATATATATATATATATATATAATTATAACGTGCATAACGTAATAATTATATGTCTTGATAATGTGATGTTATTATAATATTTAATAAAATTAATATATTTGTTTTTTATCATTGTCGTCTATTTGTTTACATAAATAATTTATAAAAATTATGTGGTATAAGAAGAAATTGCAAAAAGTATATTAATAAAACAATCCATTTTTGTTTTAATCCGACGATTGGTTGAGTTATTGGTTTTCTTAAGTTGTAATGAGCTCAAAATGTAATGGCAATTAACGGGATGAGTACATTTGAAAAAAATTTAATTTATTTTACTCTCTGAAATAAACACGAGAACGAGAAGTCTGAGACTATCAAGAGATGTAGGGTATACCTATATATGTAAACATGTATAAATATCTTTGCAACATATGTATTACTATTAAACATATTTACACACAAAAGAAACTCTGTAGTTAATGATCTTAATGTTAATAGGAAGTAACATAGTGTTAATCACTATTATTATTTGCATTTACCTATGGTGCCTTAGCACTTTATAATCTAATCAAAAAACTACAATTTCTTGTGCAATTCGAAACTCTATATTTAATTCTCAACTCAATAGATTCTGTAGACTTGTGTACGATGATATGGTAACAAACAATTCACAAAAATACCCTGCAAATCTCATTCGCGTGTATACATATCTATCTAAATTTTAATTTATTTTATTCATTCTTATATTAGCCTAATGTATAATTTTAGGTATGTGAGCTACTAATGTGTAATATTGAATTGCCGTTTGTCATGAGTTTTTGTATTTATTATTGTAATATTATGAAAAGGAGCAATAATAATAACTTCCAAAATTTTAAATTTTTATAGATTAATATACGTATAAATTGTATAAATAAGGATGAAAAATAAGGATGTGTGTGCATTATGATCAAATAACGATTTATTCCTTTTCGCTAGACAAATAAAAATATAAAAACGTTAAATTTTGTTTTTAATTGTGTAATAAGAAAATATACATTTTAATATTAAATCATAATTATACAACGTACATTACACAGATTATTTAAGAATAACCGTAATTTCTTTCAGTTACAGATTCTTTGAAGAATATAAATTTTCTATTTGTAGAAATTTAATAAAACTTATCTTTTTGCATCTTTTAATTTTTAATATTTCACATCAAGCTTATTTTATATAATCTATAATTTTTTGGAGGACAGAATTTATTTATAATTTTATGCCATGTATAAAATAATTAAAGAATTAGAAAATGATTATATATTCATTTATGTACATGTATATATCAGAATGTAAATGTACATAAAATTATAAACAGAATTCTACTTCAAGTTTTGTTACAAATTATCGATTGTTTAAAATAAGTTCTAAGTATATATATTTTACTAACATATATATATATATATATATATAATATTATATGATTTAAGCTACTTTAAATTAATCGAGAAATAAAGTTTTGTGATTAGTAACTATGTAATATTTGAAAAATATTTCTATATTTTCAGTGACTTGTTATATAAAGTCTATTAGTATATTAGTATCACTTTTGTTAAATCTTATATTACGACATTTAAAAATTAGGCAGGAAAGAAATCCAATTTGCATTTAAAAGTAGGACAGCATGTATCGAATGTTCTGTATAAATAACATTCAATAAAATGGATGTAATTTTATTAACAATATCCTATTGTTAAGTATATATTATGTTTCGACTAAATAAAATAAATCTTTAAATTATTCTTCAGATAAAAATTCTAGTAATATATGCGTGTGTGTGTAAGTCTGCGTGTATGTCACATCCATCTTCTTAATTACACAAAAATAATATATTTTAAAGTAACTAAAATGATTACAATATAGTTTGTGCAATAAATTTATTACAAAATTTTATAAAACCATAAAACAGTTATAAAAGGTGAATAATATAAAATATACTGAACGAATTTCATCAAAGATATTTCAAGCGTGAATCTCATTTTATGTACTTTTTTATATATTTATATATTTTTTATATTTGTTATATATATTAGGGTGGTTCTTATTTTTCGACTTTAAATTTATTATGCAGCACAACCCAGAATGTTTCCAATTCGCCAAAAAATAATCTTTGCCAAAGCTCAGCTCGATCGGATAACGGAAACCTGTACCCCTGTACTTTTAAACATTTGAGTTCTCTTGTATTAAACTGTTTATTTTATCAACATTGGTTTTTAAAACGTATTTTCCACAAAAATCGGTCTATAGCACCTTTCTTTTTTTAACATGTGTATCTTGCTTTTCTGCATCGTTTGAGATCTTATACGTGTCTCATTTAAACAATTAGGTAAATAGTTTAATAACTAAAAAATAAAAATAAATAGTTATTGTATTTATTGCTTGATCAAGCTGGAGAAAAATTATGTACTGGAGCCTACAAAGTATAGTTATTATGATAGTATGTTTAGAGTCAAAAAGAAGAACAAAAATTAAAAGATTGCTCTATTAGGGGAGACCAGTTTCAGCCCAGTCAGTAATTATTTCCTTCAAATCGACAAATTTCGAGTCATTTTACTGGGCTACACCGGTTTCAAAAAAATCGGTCCATTAATGAAAAATTAAACCGATCGATATCATCCCAACAAATTAGACAAATTTTGGCATCGGTTTCCAGAAAATCGACGACTTTATTTGTGTTATTACATTTGTGTTCTAGCTATATAGTCTACGTCCACCAATATACCTATGATTCATAAACACATATTTTCAATAACTTTCCACATCACACATGATCCTCGCCAAAACAACCTTTTTTAAATGATATTCTCTATATAAGATATAACATGTATATTATACACTTTTTAGGCAAAAATCGGCAACCCTTTCACCGATTCTCGCCAAATTCAATAATCAAATCGGCAATCTACCTTTAATAATACTCCATCCACAATAAAAAAAATTTAGCTTTATATCTCAAAATTTACGGAAATTATGAGGCAATCACGTAGAGTTTTTTTTAACAGAAATCGGTAACCCCTTTAATATTATTAGCAATTTTTTGAATTCTATTATATTCCTCAGTTTTTCTACCCCTATTTCATATATAATACTAAGATTTGGTTGATTAGTTTTTTAAGTTAATACCGTTCAAACATACACCACCTGTAAGAATTTTATATATTGAGTACAACATTATCCCCCAGAAAAATTAGAAATTTTGGCACCAGTTTCCAGAAAATCTGTCCATAATGATGAGTCCTAGTTCGAAGTCAGACAGACCAGACAGATAGGCATTAGGAAAATTTTGAACCGGTTTCTTAAAAAATCAGTAATGATGCGGTCTCAAAATACGTCTACGGTATATATATAGAGATATATAAAGATTAATTAATTGCATCTGATGTACTCTAACAATAAGTGTTTGTAATTTATTAATATACAAAATTTTTATTTGTTTAATTATTATATTTTGATTTTTATTACTATATATTTATCTATCCAAAAATGTGTAGTCACAATTATAAATTATCTAAATTATTTCAGTCTAAATTATTATTTAATATCTATAATAAAATATTAATATATTATGAATTTATGTATATAATATTTTTAAATCTTAAAATTATCAATCAAAAAATATTCTTTTTACTTTTATTTTTTATGTAGAATAGTTTTTTCATAATTTAGTATATTAATAAGAGTTTTAATATAAAATGAACGTTAAGTTTTTTATACTTTTATATAAACTAAGATATTTGAGTTTTTATAATGCTTTTTTGTTTT
Source organism: Temnothorax ravouxi (assembly GCA_030770255.1). Taxonomy (NCBI): domain Eukaryota; kingdom Metazoa; phylum Arthropoda; class Insecta; order Hymenoptera; family Formicidae; genus Temnothorax; species Temnothorax ravouxi. The sequence goes on from JASTWP010000854.1 coordinate 29,999, forward strand.
ATGAATATTGATTTTTGAAAATTTTTTTTATTATTTGCAATAAATGTTGGTATTTTATATATATTTCTACAAAAATAAAATATTTTATTTTACGTCATAGTACGTTTGGGAGTACATAATACGTTTGAGTCATTTTTACATTTTTCTCATTTTCAGTTTTATCCTTTATTTTTTAAAATTAAATATATAGATTATACTAAACTAATATATGTCTTATAATCATATGTGCATATGCAGCATATGTATATATGCATGTATACGTGTATATGCTCATATTTTTTCTCAATTTTTGAAAATTTTTGAAAATGTTAAAAAATTTTTTTATAAACAATTAACAGTACATCTCTTTTCACTTATATTAGATATTTTATTGATATCGCTTTCGTCGCGCATGCGCGAAAAACCAGAGACTGGACCCAATCAGTCGCTACTCCTGGCTTGCTGGCAGTCAGCTAGGTGGCTATAGTAATCCTAGTATCGCTACAAACGAGTGACGCAGAGTGACGCTACTGACGCTGACGCTACCAGTCGCTTGGTCGCTGCCGAGAGTGCCGAGCACTGCCGAGTAACTGTAGTGCATGGTCAACAACGATCTCGCTATTCGCTAAAAGAAAGTCTGCCACTCGTATTCTCAACAATGGGCAACGAAGGAGAAATTACTCTTATTCAGAATTCTGTAAGTACTGCTAGTATATGAGAAGAATTCGATGGATCAGCGCACGAATGTGTATCTGCATATCTTCGGTGTGGCTTACACAGATATGTGAAATAAGATAACCTTGAGTATACGCCGCACACGCAAGCGCGGCAAACGGATGCGTTCCGTCATACTGCAATGTTGCCAGAAACTAGGGCTGCGTTCTAATATTCACTGCGTTAACTAAAAATCTATAATGTACGTAAATTATAGATTTTGGTTACTGAGAGTGAAGATCGGAACGCAGCCGAGAGAAGTACGTACATACATACAATACCAACTTGAGGAAATAGTGGCGCATATGTTGCGACAAAGCCAACAGAATGATATCGCGCGATTACAGCGATTTTTGCTTCTAAAACAAATTTAGATTTATGAATTAAGTTAATTCGAACGCGATGGAAAAGATATGCAACACTGTTTCCTTGTCGCGAGAAAAAAAAATACAGATTAGTTAACAACCACCTCACACGACTTATGCAGTTACAGACCGGTATAAATCTGGCAACACTGTTAATCTCAACGTGCTCGCGTGAATCGCATTGTACTTTTTTCATGAAACCTTCTTTGATATTAGTCCTCTGGTCTCGAGTCTCGACCTTGAAAACAATCGATTTCGCATTGCGTTATTACGCGAGACGAGTCTTATTTGTTGTAGATATAATTTGAAAGCGCGAATTCTAGCGAAACGACTTTCCACGAGTGTGTACCGATCGTGGAGACGGATGATTCGTTGAACATCGCGTCAATCGTGAACGATTTTAATTACGTCACTGTTTAATCGCGAGGACTTGAATCATCGAGTCGAAGGAATGGCGTGTAACGTGGTTCTACCTTATGCCGCGGGTTTTTTACCGAACAATTGAACGCAATTACCAACGAGATATTAATAACACATTGATTACGTGGCAATGAATACGTCGCTCTATAATTCGCATCGTATAATTTATATACGTACATATACCTATATATATATATATATACTTGTGTATATAATATATTGCATCATCCATACATTATATATATACATTACTCACGTAGGAATTAGGAATAAATTTTAAAAGTCGTTATCTTAATTATTGACAACATATGTTCAGGTCATTAAATTAAAGCTGCATCCTCTTTTTTTATAACTTTGTCATAAAATTATTTTTAAATAAATATTTAGTGTTATAGAAGTAATTACATTGATTTTTATGAAATATGTATGTTTTACACAGTTTGAGATGTAGAAATCGAATCTATAGGTATACTTGAAAAAACTTGGTGTTTGCTGGGTTAATTTTTATATATAATAACATTTATACAAAGCAGAAAATAATTTGTTTTGAATTTTTATAAATATAAATTTTAAAAATATGAAAAGAAATTTTTTTGAACAAATTTAATTTTTGCTGATATAAGCGGCGTTTCTGAAAGATTTTATCAAAATTTGAAGGTGTGCTTTACTGATGTAAAAGATAAAATAATATGTATCTAGAAAAGCTTTTATTTCTAGTTATAAGTTTCTTAACAGTTTCACGAAAAATCAACAATGTGATAATATATCTCTTCGCAAATTAAAGATTGTAGACTTAGGCTGAGTTTCCACTGAGCGCGTCATGCGTCGCGTCATCCAAATTAACCAATCAAAATATCCCAATTTATAACATTATTTGTAATGTACCTAATATAATTGGACGTTTTGATTGGATAACGCGACGCGTGACGCGCTCAGTGGAAACTCAGCCTTAGGCTGGTATTCATAGTCAGATATTATATTTAAGATCGTTTTAAGTGTAGTCAAAGGCAGTATTAAAGGCCGTGACATCCAAAAAAAGTTAAGCAGTGAAACGTTGGCAGTAAGCAAATCAGCTAATCACAGTCAAGAACTTAATACATATTAACATAAGCGATAGCGAATCCAAACTGTTGATTTCCTTACTGCTTACGTCTTACTGCTTAAATTTTTCTATATATGTGCCCGGGCTTTAAGGCGTGAAAAATGACCAAAAAAAAGTTATATTCTTGCATCGTAGAGCATCATTTTTCGTTTTTATATACATAGTATTTTTATATTTAAAATAATTATAGTGTGTTAAAATATACTGAAGCTTTCCATTTTGTTAGAATTTAATATGTGAAAGTAAATATTTATTTTAATTCGACAACTTCTTTTTCTCCTTGATCAGGTATGATTCGACATATGTATTGATCATTAGATTGATTTATTGATAGAGTTTTCAATATATAAGTCTGTTCTGTCGATTATACATGCTATTTCATTAAAAAACATTTTTATTTTAATATACATATGATACAAGAATTTAAGTTTTATGACGTTTTTTTTCGCTTCTGACGTTATCAATCGAAGTTGGCTCAGGCTGCATTCCGATTATTCACTGCCAGTACTAAAAATCTATATTTTTCTATATTTTACGTCACGTATACTTTTCAGATTTTTAGTACTGACAGTTGCTAACAGTAATGCGAGTCGTAAGAAATTGACCAATCACAATTGAATTTGATAATAATCGACTGTGATTGGTCAATTTCTTACGACTTGCATTGTAGACCCAGCATAAGTATCGAAATGCACTGGAGCATTTTCTTAAATCTGTTAGATGACGCCAGTACTGTCTTTTTGTTTATAATTATGTGGCAGAACTTAAATACTAATCTATCATATAAAGAAACGGCATGCGGTGTGCAATACCGCCACGAAAATGTTAAGATAGTGTTAATAAATTTATTTTTTATTAAAATAATTGTTTTATACTTTAAGGCGACATTTTATACTTTAAGGAAGCAGTCAGATTTGTCGAAAATAAAGCTTTTTTTTAATTTATTACAAAAAATTAATTAAAACCTAGACTTATCCTTTAACAATGTTTATTATGATTATAAACTATAAAAAAATTTTTTTGTTGAAAATATGCAGGCTCAAATCGACTTGAAAAAAATTGAGCATGTTCACAATACGTTTAATTTGGGACTAAACCTCTAAAAAGTCTGTGCAAGCTTCATTTTTGACAAAAAATCAAATAGCTCTTTTTGTTTGAAAATCACGCGTGTAATATTCTAATACACTTTAATATTTAATACATTTTTTAATATCTATAATACACTCTCGTATTAGATATTAGGGTATAATATAAATAAGAAGTAGATAATTATTTAAATATCTAATTATAATTATATTTTTTAGATAGATAGGTTGTAGAATGTTGAATGGTTGCAAATGTTTATAAACAGTAAAAGATATCATTAACAATAAGTATTTTATCGCCTTTCACAATTTGTTTCTAATTTATAGTGTTCTCCATTATCTTGACCGTGAACTTTTATCTATAACTCAGAATAAAATCTTATTTTAAACACGTGTCTCTATATATATGAATACAGTATTAGCATTTTTATTTGATAACTATTTGCACATCGTTTACCAGTGTGTATTTTCTTGTCAGAAAGTATAACCCACGGTCTTACATACAGGTCTGGAGACTACCTCTAATTCTAGTGGTGAGGGTAGGTCGCTTAGTGAAGTTGTGTTTAAGTCATCTAATAGCCACTAGAGTCGTTGCGATCGATGTTCGCGCGGTGGCAAGGGACGCCGGAGGCCGGGGGGATATCTGTCATTTAAAATTTGGCGGAATGGTTTTGTGTCAACTTCGTAGTCTCGACATTACCACTTCGTCATATTTCAAAAAGTTTTTTAATCTCAAACACAATCGTGGAAACAAATATCTCCGGGTTCTATATAGCATAGCTGAAGCTAGTAGCGGGCGTTATAACAGCGAAACGTCTCGCTGACAGGGCCAAATGTCATGTGGGTTTCTCAGGGGGTACGAACGTATTGTAGTAGCTAATTATTATCGGCCACTGAGCTTTTTTGAGACGTTTCGCTGTTAACGCCCGCTACTAGCTTCAGCTACATAAAACCTGGAGATATCTGTTTCCACGATTGTGTTTGAAATTAATTAAAAATAAAAATAAACATATAAAAAGATATTTTTATTTGTTTTTAATTTTCAGAATAAAAACTCGTATTTATTTTATAAACACAACTTCACTAAGCGACCTACCCCCACCACTGAAGTTTCCAGACCTGATGTATGTAAGACCGTGGTATAACCCATTAATAAAAAACAAAAAATGCAATGACCTTGATTCGAAAACATTCGATCCTGGTTAAATATTCTCTTGACATTTGGATAAAATTAATTTTAATGTTATTTTACGTTTAAATCTCGATGGACTGTTTGAAAAAGAACTGCCATAAGGCCATAACTATATATAGAAAATAAAAACAGTTTACATTTGGAGCAAAGTTACATTTTATGTTTAAGAAATGTACTTGATTGATTACCTATCGATTTTCATACGCTTTAATAAATTGAAAACAAATCAATATGTATCTGATCATTTTATTCTTAAAAATTTCGATTTGACATTTTAATCTAAAAATGGACTTTCAAGATTTTGATCTGAAACGTATATTTCTTAAATCTTGAAAGAAACAAAGTATCGCAGATTATAAGACGTTTATACGTAAACAGTAAAGTTGTTGGCGGTAAAACTTCGGATTAAGGGCGACTTCATCGATTTCAATGACCTTGACATATGTTGGCAAGTGATTCCCGGGGCCTCTCCAAAAAGCGCCGTGAGGGACATTCGAGGGAGTTTTTAGTAGATTAAAGTCCCACATAACCGCCCTCCCCACTCCTGGGGAGGGGGTATCCGTGTAGTTTTTCCCCCCGTTATAAAAAAAAGGTCATGACCCTGAGTGACCTTCAGAAGGTTTTAGCCGTCGCTTGTTATTCGTTAAACAGTTATTAACAAAAAAAAGTTTGGAAAATATAGCAGCGATTTTGAGTATTGGAAGGCATAAATGATTAATATATGTATATGTCGAAATAGTTCACGCATACACTTTCCACGCGAGACGAGTTGTCACATATGGGTTCGTGGTGTGCTTTACAAGCTCGTTTATACATGTGCATATACTAGCTTCTGACCTTGATTATTTACATTCTGTAGTATTCGGTCTATTTGGCGTGTTTGTGCTCATATTCTATCAGTCATCTTTTGTCAATCGTTGTTGCAAGACTGATACGACTTAAAATGAAGCTTTACGAGTTTTTAGGAATATGTGATGATAAAAATAAACTTATTAATTATCTAATAAATCACAAAGTTCTGCCAAGTTCTGCGTGTTTTCCTCGATGTAATAATTTGATGGATTTTGATCGCAACTCTTTTTATTGTTTCGATGTTACAATGTAGAATATATTCGTAACTGTTATAAAAAACGATTCAGAGACTCATTTTATGTATTACTAGATGACATAAAATATGTGTATTCAGGAAATTAATAGAGAATATATAATGTTTCATTATGTATATATATAAACGAGCTTGTAAAGCACGCCACAAACCCATGTGGCACCTCGTTTCGCAATATATATATATATATATATATATATTATATATATATATATATATATATATATATATATATTTAAAATACATATATATATATATATGTAAAAAATAAACGTCCCGGAACATACTTCCGGACCTATATATATATATATATATATTATATATATATATATAGGTCCGGAAGTATGTTCCGGGACGTTTATTTTTTACATATATATATATATATATATGTATTTTAAATATATATATATATATATATATATATATATATTATATATATATATATATATATATATATATATATATATATATATATATATATTAGTCATTTATGCCTTCCAATACTCAAAAAAACTGCTATATTTTCCAAACATTTTTTTGTTAATAACTTTTTAACGAATAACGAGCGACGGCTAAAACCTTCTAAAGGTCACTCGGGGTCATGACCTTAACAACATATATCAAGGTCATTGAAATCGGTGAGGTCGCCCTTAATCCGAAGTTTTACCAAAATGTTTTTAATTATATATAAATACAAAAATATTTTATACACTTAAGAAATATTTTTAAACATTTTAATAGTATTTCTTTATAATCTTTAATTTTTTAAAATGTGGCCAATCATTGTAGAATGGCCAACAATTAACTGTACTGTTTACCCCTAGTTCAAAATTACATAATCAAAGGTTCAACTCTTTTTCATAAATTTTTATGAAAAAAACTATATAAAATAACTAATTTTGGAAATTATTGAACATTATATATAAGCTACACCTCCTCTTATATTACGCCTTTAAATAAAAAATTTTCCACGTAGCAAAAAAATCTCTATAGGATTATCTGATTTGATCCCATTTTGATCCAAATTAAAAAATCATCCATAGGATTACTTAAGAATATCCTATACAACATTAGATATTTAGAAATATCCAGTCGATATTGTTGGGTTCGTTATGTAATTATATATCCTAGGGATATCCATTAATCCATTGTTGAATATCCTTTATAAGCGAACATATAGGCATCCGAACATCCAAAGTATGATCCTCAGATTTTATGCGGATAAACCCTGTGGATATTCGAAAATCTCTCGAGATTGCTATGTGGATTTGTACTCTCAATTTTTAAAATATCTTTCTAACATATATTTCTTGCTTCCGATATATTTTATTGCTGAAAACATTTTTATTTTCCCCACATTTTTACTAAATTCTAACGACAATCTCGACTTCAGCTGTGTTTGTGCGAAGAAAAAATAATTTAAAAAAATTATATTAGCTTACAGCAATTTAATTGAAAATAATCTTGTAAATTCATTAACAATATTAATGGTACAAATACGTGCTCTTGTTTTAATGAAATGTTTTATTAATACTGTTATTGAATTGAACTGTTTATTCAATGAGATTAATGAGATTATTTTCAATTAAATTAATGCTGTTAATATATTATTTTCTCTATATATATTTTTACTTTCATCAGGGTTGCTTTTGGAATTCAGATTTTAAAAAAAATATCTATTAATAGATACTATTATAATTATAAGCACATGTAGAGTACTGTTACTTTTATTCTTACTGTTATATTCGAGTATTTGCGTGCGCAATTTAAAAAATAATATAAATGTAATATTATAATATCAATTTGTCATAAATAGCAATGAAAATATTAAAACAGTGCAACGATTTATTTTTTATTATTAAATTTACTAGCAAAAGCTTGTTAAAATCGGATAGTCAGAGAACCATGTCCTCCAATTATAGTTATTATACAATAAATATTTATATTGCATTTCTTTTACTTATATTATTACTGTTTATTTAAGCGCATTATTTCTTATCACTTATAAAATTAGTAACTTTATTTGTATTATTATTTAGTGGCACTTTTAAGTACCTGATATCTTATCTATTTTTGATAACTATCTTTTTTTTTCTATCTCATTTAACTTTATCGTACAGTACTTTGCATTAAACAACGCATATTCTTTCAATAATTGATGTATTTGCTATCCATCAATTAACAAATGTTTATTTAATAAAAAAGAACCGATATAATCATTATTCATTTTTTTATAGGATGACCTGAAAAATAAGCTTAAAGATGCAGGCAATAATTTGGTAATTATCGACTTCTTTGCCGTATGGTGCGGGCCATGCAAGATGATTGGCCCATTGATTGAGGAATTGTCAAAGGTATTATTATATTACATTAATTTGTTATTAAATCAAGTTTCATGATGAATTTGAGGTTGAAATTGAAGACACGAATATTTTTGTTTATGTAGGAAATGCAGGATGTTGTTTTTCTTAAAGTTGATGTGGACGAATGTGAAGATATCGCTGCTGAATACGAGATAACCAGTATGCCTACATTTGTTTTTATAAAGGAAGGTAAAGTGGTACGTATTGAATAAACAGTTTATCTAAATATTGCAGAAAATTGTCAAATAAATAGTCAATAATTGAATTTTTGATGCTTTCAGCTGGAGACCTTTTCCGGTGCGAATTTCGATAAACTTAAAAATACGATTCAAAAGCACAAATAAATAAATAAATTGTCACGAGTGTTTAAATATATTGTATTCTTAAAAACTGTAAAATGACACATATTAGCTATAATTAATATTTTACATAAATGTTATAGAACGGCTATTTAAATAGAAAGGATAATTTGCGTTATTTACATTGTATACATTGAAAAAAAACAGAAGAAATTTTTTAATAATGAAAAAATGATTTCCATGGATTTTGTTGCAAAAATGTATAATGAACTCACAAATATATATAAAATATAATTATGAATTAAAATGTGGATATTGATATTAAAAAATTTTATTATTTTTACATATTGTACAACGATGGTAAAATAGAAAATGCCCCAGTTCCAGATCTGCACGGTTGTCCTAACATCAATCTACTTGAAGGTGATAATATGTCATCTTTTTTTCCTATAAATGATAAGACAAGAATAAGATAATGAACGTACAAACAAGTACACATATGTGCATGCATGCATGCATGCGTGTATAATTTTAAAGGAGAATTATGAGTCTTTTAATAAATTTTTTCTAATACATGTTTTTCTATGACAATATCATTGATATATTTTCTTCAATAGAAACAATTCCTGATTTTTTTTATATAATTTGTTTTTCTTTATCACGTAATATTGTGCATATAAAAATATGGTAAATCTTTGGAAAACCCATCTATATGAAATCATGAATTAAAAATACCCAATTCTTCTGTATTTTTGTCCTCTGAACATGAATATGAAACTTAAAAATGGCATTCGAGACAAGAAACATCGAAATTTGCCAAAAAAAACTCAGAATAACGCAAAAAAGTCAATGAAAATCAGCGTTAGCTGAATATTGATGCTATATCATGTAAGGTCCGAATAATAAAGAGTGCCGATTGTGATCTCAGCGGTATGCGGTCACGTGAAAACGGGGCTTAAGAGTCGACGCTGAAGGAGCGCGAGAGGGCGCGGCAGTCAGAGAGTGAGGAAGTTGGGAATGGCGAGCGTTGAAATAAGAGACGATAGCGCGTTGCAGAAGTGTGAGTCCCGGTTGTTGAAGCGTACTACGAAGTACAGGATTGTGATCGACTGTCATAGTTGTGAGTGCGGTAGCGCCTAGAATAAGGTGCATACGTTTGTCGCGAATACGGAATAAATCAGTCATCATCTTATTTCCTTGGTACTTATTCCTTCTCGTCTTCAGTCATTCTTCCGGTAACTGCACACAGCCATCCTGTCTATCCTATCTAAAATCCTGACAATATATCCCGTGAAAGTTCTGGGATTTTATGGGCCTTCCGACACAAGGCTATACTTTACAATCAATATTTGTAATTATGCATAAAAACATTCCACTCTCTAATGACCTTGACTTTGACATATGTTGCCTTGCAAAGTACATGGGCTTTCCACGCGTGGAAAGTTGTAAACCCATGTGGCACCTCGTTTCGCGTGGAAAGTGTATGCGTGGAGGCAGTAGGCCATACCCCTGCAAGGAACTCCACTACCGTTAAACTAGACACATAGCGTGCCTTGTAAAGTACATGCGTGGACTTTCCACGCGTGGGAAGTTGTAAACCCATGTGGCACCTTGTTTCGCGTGGAAAATATGTATGCCTGGAGGCAGTTGCTTCCGTTCCCATAAAAAATAGGTAGGGTACATATTCTTCGGGCTCCCCTAATTGATTTATCACTGTCGGAGTCACAACAAAAATTTTTATCAAGAAAGCCACAAAAAAGTATCAAAATTTGGAAGAGGCCCTATTCCGAATAATTACCTTATTTCTCTGTAACTTGCGATCGCCATTTTTAAGTTTCATATTCATGTTCAGAAAATAAAATACATATAGGAATTAGGTATTCTTACATTGTTTCATACAGATTGGTTTTCCGCAAGTTCAAGGTCGACAGGAGTATGGGTGCACTTTATGCACTAAGTGCACTTTAAACTGCAATATTCGCAATATTTGTTTTCGGAAAATTTATTTTGATCCTTTTTCCAAAATCCGGCTCTGTAGCGGATTGCGGCTGATCTTACTGATTAAAACGAGCAAGTTTAAGAAGATTCATTAATTAATTTGGCTAAAATTTGGGAAAAACGATTCGTAGCCAAGATCGTTTTTCCCAAATTTTAGCCAAATTAATTAATAAATCTTATTAAACTTATGCTCGTTTTAATCAGTAAGATCAGCCGCAATCCGCTACAAAGCCGGATTTTGGGAAAAAGGATCAAAATAAATTTTCCGAAAATAAATATTACGAATATTGCAGTTAAAAGTGCAGTTAAAGACAGAGGTCTTCACCCGTATTCCTGTCGACCCTTAACCTGCATTTTTCTGTTTTTTGTTTCTTTTCGATGTTTCTTGTCCCAAGTGTCATTTTTAAGTTTTATATTCATGTTCAGAGAACGAAAATACCTAAGATTAGGGTATTTTTATTCATATATATTATTTCATATAGGTGGGTTTTCCAAAAATTTATCAAAAATATTAAAATAAAATAATCTAAAAAATAATAGTTTATTAAATATCCTGTATGTATATATATATATATATATATATATATATATATAATTCTTAAAAGTTTTAATGTAAAATATGAAACACATGAAATAAATATCTTTGATTTTACATCTATGCACAAAATAATAAAACGAATTAATTGGTATAAAAGTTATACATAACTACATTTTGAAAAACACCAAATATATATTCTACATATAGGATTAATTTAATTTTTTTCTGTACATAATTGCATTATAAAAAGTATGTAATATACATTCTATAACATTAACTTAAATTTTTCTGCAGATATAAAATATTCTTTGAAAAAAGTTATTTATTTTAGACTTTATAGAATATTTTTAATAGGGCATATTTATTTATCTGATATGTATCTATATATTTACCAAATTATTTTTCTTTATTTAAACAATTACATATTTTTTAAAGTAAATATTTATGAAAAAAGAAAGTTTTTAATAATTTTGTAATCGATACAATAAATAAAAATCTCGAGTTGTAAATAAGAATAAAATATGTCATTGATTAACATTTTTTCTGTAAAGAAAAATTATTTAGAAATATTGTTAAATTATTTTGTCTTATATTAAAAACAAATACTTTTTAGACTCATGAGTTTTTTTTCCTGTGTTTTGACACATTTTGAACATTTCATATCTTTAAAAATTGACAGTAATTTTTTGTATACTCTAAGTTTATGTCTAACATAACTCACCTTGCAACGTCGCCGTTTTCAAAAAACCTAGCGAACTTTCGAAGCTTATTTGTTGTAACGGCGAGGCTGAATCCTCCATTCCTTTTCGACTAAGTGGTTTGAACGTGCCATCAAAGGTCATGTAATCCGCGATTAAGGACAGATGTCTAGAGTCAACAGTGATACCATACATCTTGAAGACATCTCGGACCTCTTTTACAATGACTCTATTTGCAGCTTCAATTCCATACGTTTGAGAAATATTATAAATGTCATTAGAATATAATCTGTTTAAATCAAGTATGTTATCATACTTAAACATTTCCTGTAATGAAAAAAATATGAAATATATTAGAAAAAGGTAGAGAAAAGTATCCCACTTACAATTAGACAGATTGCTTACCACTATATTTAAACCATCTGTTTTGAGAATTGTTTCGCCTTTGCTGTTTTGAAATGTAAAGGCTTTCTTGATGCATGGTGTTTCCCACAAGACAGTTTTGCTTGCAGCATTCTTGATTATCGTTGGCAAATCCAATCTGATCGTTTTAAGCGGTAACTGAAAAGAATCAATATATGTCATTTGTTATAGTCTGTTGATGCATTCTGAAATATAAACTGATAATAAAAAAAACATGATTTACATTATATAAGATATTATGATTCACGTTATATAAGATTTTCCGTAGAGTATTTCAGAATGTACCATATAAAGGATGTTAAAGAAGAAAGGTTCTAAACTTTGATTTTAACTGCATCCATAGCTAAAGAGTTAAAGGCATATAATATTCACTGACAATAAAAGTAAAAATACTTAATCAACGTAGGTAAAAAAATCAATCTTATTAAAGATAAAAATGTCTTCCAGTTTCGACAATTAATATAAGTAGTTATATTGTATATAGATTTTTATGTATATCCATTTCGTTTTTTCTATGTTTAGAACTTCTCGTGATATCGGCGATAACGAGTAATAGTTTATTTATTAAAATATTACAATGTTCGGTATTATCTTTTGACACAATTAAGACCGTAGATGTTAATTATATTATCGGAGCAGAGAATTAACGATTATTTTTCCAACTAAGTTTTTGAAACTTTTGAATACTTAGTCATTTGTTAGTTTATTAATGTTTTTACAATTAGTAAAATAACAAATATTTGATTTGTATTCGTAGATAGTCCAAAATGATCGATACTTTTTATAGTAAATGCTTGTAATTTTAAATATTCGTGAATTATTAAAAATTAGAAATAAGGATAATATTAAAGCTATATTTATAATTAGTATATTACATAATTAGTACATAATGAGTAACATTAACCTAGGAATAGTCACTAGATTTGTCTTTTGCGCAAACGATCATTTGGAGTGATTTTTGCACCCAAATTAAGTCATTGTTATTAATTACATATTGTATATTATTGTTCTACAATTTCTATATTTATTAATATTTGAGGACATTATGTGCATAGATTTACTTAATAATTTTTTGAAAAACTCAAAAAACTAAAAAAATATTAAATGGAAGAAGGAGATTAAGTAGCTTATTGTGACAATATTTCTAAAAAATGAAAATATTAATTAAGAAAACGCTTTTGTATTTCCGATGGAATTGCATATTTAATGGTTCTTAAAGAAGTTATTAGAAAAAAAATATATAGATATATGTAACATCCATTTTGTAACCATTTAAAACAATTCAAAGTCATTATCAGATAGTCATTTATGTGATAGTCAAACTTATACTGTTTGTTCTTCCAGAATATACAAAAATATTATATTTATTATTAACAAAACATGTATTTTGTAGAATAAAAAAATAGAAAAATTTATAACAATTATTTTATTACTTGATATTTTCTAAGCATTTTTACGCACATGTTTTTATTCCCACACAATTCTTATTTTTTCCTCTTTTATATTAATCCTCCGCTTTAAGCCCCATATGGATGACGGAAAGTAACTGTTATAATTATACACGATTATTTATTTATTATAAAAATATTATTAAGTATTCATAAATCTCATTAAAGCTCATTTTATTATTTCAAATTTAATATAAACTCTTACTATATTTTAGTAATATTTTAGTAATATTTTATGTTAATTTTTCCAATATAAACAATCACCTGAAGTGTGTGATTTATACATCCCACCAAGTTTCAATTAAGTGGAATTATAAATGTATAGGTCACTATTATAAACTTTTTTTATTATGCAGGTTGGGTCTCGGAACCTTCGAAAGGTATGAATTCTAGATCAATAACAAAAATTACTATGACGTGTGTTTATTTTTTCAACGCTGGGGTTTAAAAATCACCCCAGTTGACTATTCTCGGATTAAGGTACTCTTTTAGTTTGTTTCTTATATGTATATATGTATATGTATATATAGTTACAGCATAAGAAAATAACCTTTTTATATTAAAGCAATGTGTGAATATTCACGGATTAATTGTATATTACATGTAATATTATATTATCCTTGATATAGAAGCTATATTATTTTGTATATTTCTTTGTAAGGTAATAAAAAAATTGTAGAGATAAATCTTTGCCCAAGGCAATTTACCAAGAGGTAAATACATACCCAAAAAGTGAATTTGCACCACGATAATTTACTCTCGTCATAATCATAATCCATAGCATTATCATACATATTTATGATACATTCCTTTCTGTTAGTAAATTTATTTTTTTCATTCAATGTTTTAATATTATCGTCATCGTCTTCGTCACCTTCCTTATTCTCGACAATTTTACTTGCATTATTATTATCATCTGCTTCTTCTTCCTTATCATCTGCAATATCTTCAATTTCTTCGGGATCTTCATATTCCTGATTTTCTTGATGACGCAACAATGACTTAGTCATTGTCGCATCAGCGTCTTCCGCAGCCTGTTCCTCATCGGATGACTCGTGCATTTCTCCCAAATCCATTCGCGTTCTGTTTCCAATATTTTCCGGTACTACCTCGTCAGGATCAATTTGATCTATTGCCGCGTTCTCGTCATTTGCCCTCATCTTTTCTCCCTCGAAGTGTAACAAAACCTTAGTCATTTTGGCAAATTTCTTAATTTCTTTGAATATATTTTTGAAGAAGATTTCCTCGGTGCACTTAATCACGGTCCGCGGATGAACGGAAAATTCTCCTTTATAATACTTGTGAGGAAGATATTTGATTGTTATAGTGTGCACCAATCTTCGATGTGGGCTCTCTTCTATTCTCCTGCTCATCGTGATATCTTTTAGTACATCGCGCAAGACGCATCTTGTTAATCCTAATCTCATCTTTTTCGCCTGTTTTTCAAGATTCTGCAAATTACTTTGGAAGGGTATTTCCATGCTTGGAGTTTTTATGTTTCTCGACGCCATCATTAAGATCTCACGTAATCTAGGAATACCCAAGGTCACGTTCATCTCTCCACGTCCCGCAAAATGGAAAGTATTCAAAGTCATTTGAGTGGACGGCTCACCAATGGATTGCGCTGCTAATAAACCAACCGGTTCACCAGGCGGGCAAATTGTCTTCATAACTTTTATAGCTAAAAGATCTCTCAAGGCAGATTTCTTAACAGATTTTGATGAACGAGAAAGATATTCATCTACTAAGTTTTCTATTCGTTCAGATAATACACCAAATTCAATGTCTTGTCTGTATTTTGATATTATCGGATCGGGACATTTAGCACATTGTGCGCGAAATGACTCTTTTACTTCTTTCTTCGCCTTTCCCCACTTCCTTATAAGTGACAACGCGGCTTTGGTCCTTCCACTATAGCTATCAATGGCCTTTTGTTTGGCATTGTTGCTCTGATTGGAATTCTCCATAGAGAATCTACTGAACTCACTGACTCTTCTCTTTAGCAAAGAGGAACCATTTTTACTTTCCCACTTCTTAATCTTTTTTATCGTCTTCATAATTTCCTCACTGTCTGTCTCTCTCTTTAGACATTCCAATAACTTCGTATCTATAATAGAATCTTTATTGTCAACTAGAAATGCAATTTGGTCCTTATTCAGAAAACGCGAACCCGGTATATCAAGGCCGTCCTCTCCGTAATAAAACTGAATTAAACTACCATCATAGTCTCTAACCGTCGCGTCGTAATTAACAATCAAACCTTCCAGATGTTTTACCAAACATCTTTGCAGGTAACCGGACCTACTGGTTTTTACAGCAGTATCGATGAGACCTTCGCGTCCTGCCATACAATGAAAGTAACATTCTTGAGGTTTGATGCCGGTCATAAATCTACCATCGATGAAACCACCGGCTCTGGGTGTCGGATCGTATGCTGGAAAACCCGATAAACTCTTCCCGCTGATCATTAACGGTGGCCTTTTACCTTCCAATTCGCTCTGACCGAGCAAACACGATATTTGCATAGTATTAACCGTGGATCCCTTTGCACCAGATTGCACCATAAGCTGCAAGTTGTTGTCCGGGAACTTCTTAAAGAGTCCCGTCTGCAGGCAGACTTTGTTAATATCATTGGTATAAACGTCCAAAGTGCTCTTATACTTGTGATCAATTTGCGCACGAAATTTCGCGTTATTCCAATAAGATTCTTCCATTTTAGTTCGAATTTCATCCATAGGCGTATTGTCAGGTACTTTTACAACAGATTTTTGTATAGCCTCTCCGACTTTTCTGCAATTGGAAATGATCTCTTTACGTTTTTCGTCGGTTTCACGTGTTATTAAAATGTCTTCGACACCGAGAGTAAATCCGTCGCACTGTAGAAACATTTGGAATAATCTACCAAACGCGCTTAACATTTTGCTCGCGCATATTCCTCCATATAACTCGTAAATACAATGAATGAGACCGTAAGGAGTCGCGCCGTAATGCATTTTATCGAGTACGCCGCATAATAATTCTCCGTGTCGAATTATAACTTCAGTTTCCGACATGGTTATCAGATTTTCAAATTCTGTTCCACATTTCCAACGTCGCGGAGCCTTCGTCTGCCATTCTTTTGCGTTAATCTTTGTGGTAGAAACTAAATTGATTCGCGCCTTATGCGAGGGAATAATATTAATAATAACCGTCGAAAGAATCTGCTTACCCGACCACAACATTTTTGGTTTAATGATAGCTGGCGGTAGAAGAATTATATTCTCTTGCTTTATCGGCAGCGCAGTATAAACTAGTTTCGTATAATGCGCCTTTGAGAAGAATTTACCTCTAGTTGTTAATCGTACTCCGGATACCATGTAATCCTGTATAAGGCCACTTAATGGAGTTCCATCTTTCGGCACGAGATACTGATTGAATACATTGGCTATGTTATAACTTTCGCTCCTGGCCAGTTCGTTTTGCGGGAAATGGGCGTTGAGTTCGTCGCCGTCGAAGTCCGCGTTGTACGCTTTACAATTGGCATAATGAAGATGTAACGTTTTCTCTCCTTTTAGAACACGCGCTTTGTGACCCATTATACTCGGTTTGTGTAATGTTGGTTGTCTGTTCAATAGCAGTACATCGCCGTTTTGAAGATGCCGATGTACTACTTTAACGCCAATGAAGGACTCGTTAGTCCTGTCGTTCGTTGTTAAGAGACGTTTTGCGATAGCTTCTCTTTGCGTGGAATCATTACTATTAATGGCTTGTATCGACCCATCTTCATTTTCTACCATAACTGCACCAGGATGAACATCGGGACCATTTAAGACTAATCGTCTCAATTCAACGACGTTCCACGGCGTTATAGCTACAGGATACGTTAATTTGCGAGCGAAAGCCTCGGGAATGCCAACTTCATCGATATTCAAGTCGGGGTCAGGAGTAATAACTGAACGCGCGGCAAAATTCACCCTTTTGCCCATCATGTGCATTCGAATGATACCTTCCTTCTTTTCGAGAATTTGCTTCAAGCCCTGGCCATTGATAGATTCCGGTGTTTTGTTCATATCGCGATCTATCAAGTGATTCACGTTGCTTTGCAACGCCTGCCAAGCATTGTGCAACTTTTCAACAGCCGTAACTCCCTTTATCTGTTCAAAGACAAGTCGACCCTCTTGAGGTAAATGATCGGTACCTCCATCTTGGATCGTTTGTATAATATTTCTCAAGACCAGACAATCTTGTATGATGCTTTTATAAATGTGAGTTTGAGGATGTTCGACCATTTGACCGTTAAGAAAATTTACCGGCCGTACGATCGGCGGTAGCACGGGTATCACTTCAAAGAAGAATACGTCAGTGGGATATTCGATGTCTACCAATTTTAAGCAAGGTACAATTATCTTGAGAAAGTCCCTTTCGTTGTTCCACAATTGCCGTAGATATTCCTTAGATTGATCTGGCATTACCATCACTGTCTCCAATTTATGTGCCACTTTGCGAGAGAGCACCTCTTTGGAAGGTGCAACTTCTTTGTTGTTTATCATTATTTTATTTTGCAGCGTCGAAATCTTTGGGAGACCGTTTTGACAATTTATGCATATCCCAGCTTTATTGTTTCTCACATATTGCTTAAGTATATTTTCGACATACGCGTGCCATTGCATAATAATGTTCTTCATATTAGTTTGATCCTCATGATTGTGAGGCACGATTTGACTGCTGTTCTGCCGAATTCTGTCAAAGTTCTCCATGTAATCGTCAATTCGACGAATATACTCCATTTGTTCTGCTTCATTCTGTGTGCTCGATATTACAGATGTTACTTCTTGATCCAAGCTATCGAGATCGCTAAGTTGCCCTTGATAAAGTAACTTTAATTTTGCAGACAGCAATCGCTTGATGTATGATGGTACTTGTAACGTGAAACAACTTAAACATGACAGTTTGAGTAACATAGATAATGCTTTGTGAAATAATGGATTGACGACAGGGACTGGCAGTTCTATATGGCCAAAGTGACCTGGACACTTGAAACCACTATGTCCACATGTGCTGCATAACTCTGAACTGTTTTTCGTTGTACCTACGATAAATCAAAGTATAGTAAATTAAACTTTACAAAATATAAGAAATATAACATAACTTTTTTGTTATGTATTTAATTATCTACATATAACTACGCTTACGCGAGCGTTACTTCTGTAGTAACTTACAATAATTCACTCGTTTACGCGGAGTAAATTATCGTAAGTTATACTACAAAATCCCGTTTACGCGAAGAAATTATCGTAAGTTACTACAGAAGTAACGCTCGCGTAAACGTAGTATATGTACATTAATATACATTAGATTAATGATATTAATATGTAGGGGAGAGTGGGGTAATTGAGAATGGCGGGAGAATGGCTACAATATACTTAAGGGAGAATGAGAGAACCATGTTTTGAAAGAGCCATCTCATATTTCAACTAACTGAATGTAGCAAAAAATTTTAAAATATATTAAAATATTTTTTATTTGATAGCAACACTGAAACTACGTCATCCATAGACATTTGGCAGTGTTGCCGTAATGAGGTAAAAGATTATTACGACAAAAAGTAAGTTTTTGAGTTAAATTTCCATGTCTTTTACATTTATTTGCAATTAGCTTTTAGGAAAAATATTTTTTTAATTAAATGCTATATACACTAAAAAACCTAACTAAAAACGTAGTTACAACTCTTTCGTTTGTTTTTGTTTATCAGATATTTTTTGGTTAAATTTTTTACACATAATGTTATGAAAGAGTCGGTTTTGAAAGAAACAACAATAACTGTGTCTGTTCAAAAGATTATTCTGTAAGTAATGAAGATTGGTATCAGTGCAAGTTGTGCACTGGCTTTTATAACTCATGTTGCAATAGAGAAAATTTTCATTTCTTTTTGTAATAATTGTGTTTTTGATTAAAAATATTATATTTTCTATCTTTCAGATATTTATTAGTTATCTAAGAAGATAATTTTTGCTAAAGGATGACATACTTTGATTTTGTGTTATTAGCTTAATTTATTAGTACCCGGCTCAACAAAACGGGCTTTTTCAAAGCCATGTGTGTGTGTGTGTGTGTGTGTGTGTGTGTGTGTGTTGAAAGAGCCAAATTCTCTATCTTTAAAAAAGTGAGTATAAAATCTGTTAATGACTAAATATTATTTTGTTAAATTGATCTTATAGATAAACTAGCTGGTTACCCGGGCTTCGCCCCGGAAGACATATGTAATAAGACACGCAAATAGTCTCTGTCTCTCTCTCTCTCTCCCCTCCTCTTTGGAAAATTTCGTATCCGATTTCCAAAAAGATACCGGTTTTCAAAAAGATTGGTGACGAAAAACTATACAGTTTATAGCACTCCCCAGGAAATTCTACCCGTTTTATATACAAATCTTTAAAATTCGATTAATTATTTCCCGAAAAATTCGTCAAACTTCTGATACCAGTTTCCAAAAAAATCAGTAACAAAAAATTATGTACTTTATAGCACTCCCTGGGAAATTCAACCCCTACTTTATGTACAATTCTTTGAGATTCGGTCATTTGGAACCGGTTTCCAAGAAGATCGGTAACAAAAAATAGTACACTTTATAGCACTCTCCGGGAAATTCTATCTTTACTTCATGTATAATTTTTTGAGATTCAATCAATTATTTCCCGAAAAATTGGAAAAATTATAAAAACCAGTTTCCAAAAAGATCGGTAACAAAAATCGTACACATCATGGCAATCCCCGGAAAATTCTACCCCTACTTCAAATACAATTCTTTGCGTTTTGGTTAATTAATTCCCGAAAAATTGGAAAAATGTCTAATACCGGCTTCCAAAAAAATCGGTAACAAAAAATTATACACTTTATAGCACTCCCCGAAAAATTCTACCCCTGTTTCATATGTAATTCTTTGAGATTCAGTCACTTATTTCCCGAAAAATTAAAAAAATTAGAAAAATCGGTTTCCAGAAAATCGTTAGCGAAAAACTATACACTTTATGGCACTCCCCGGGAAATTCTACCCCTATTTCATGTACCCTTGGTAAAAATTCGATCCACTAAAGAATGAGTAGTTCGCGGACAGACAGACAGACAAACAGTTGGGTTTTATATAATAGTATGATAAGTACATTTAAGTTAGAAAGTGGTTTTACTTCATTAACACCAGATTAAATACTTTTTTTCATATTTTGAAAAATATTAGCTTTTTCATGCCCATTCTCCCCTATAATAAATAGCAATTTTTTGAAAATTTGCAGCTAATCTTTAACAATAACGTTTATATCTTTAACGTTCATTTCATTAATTTGTTTATTTTCATAATATCTTATTAAAATATCCTGATTTTTTGATACATAGATATATCTTACATTGTCATATTATGATAAATTTCAAACTAACAGTATAAACAAACTATAATTAAGGCTGCTAATAAAATTTCGAAAAAATCAAATGTATGTAAGAAATATTGTTTCAAACAACAAAAAACTATTTTTTAATTGGCCAAAACATTTTTCACAATGAATTGTATTAGAATAAAATGTTTTACCTAAGGATGGATCATATAATCCACCCTTTAATGGATGTCCAAGAATGTTGAAAGATAATGGTGTTCTGATTTTCGTTACACTCAAATTCCTTATATCATTTGCTGTGAAAATTGAGAACAGTAAATGCTGGGAATCTTGATGTTTCGGTGTTAAACGCTGCCTATGGTATTTACTCATCTTGATATTTCTCTAGCATTCACAAGTCTGTAAAAAAATATTGAATAATAATGTAATAATCAGAGATGATATGTATAAGAGCAGTCAATTCACAGTAAGTCCCAGATTCGATTTTGACTCTCATTCCATATATGCCTTGATTTGTAAGAAATTGATTGAGGAATTGAAGATTAATAGTAAAAAAAGTATGCAACTGTTATAACCTATTTTGGAAACAATAAAAATAAAACATAGTGTAATAAGTTTTTATGAAATGTTAATATAAACGGCACTATTTAACTTTTTTGAAATTTCAATAATTAAATAATTATATGAGGAAAATCTCTTTACTTCTTGACTTTGACAAAAGTTATTACATACTTAAATTGTAACCAAAAATTAAATTAAATTAAAATTGCCGTTCTGAAATATAATAACATAGTCGCTTACGATATTCCACACTAGTTCATACCAAAGGCTGTCTGTCAAAATATTTTAATTATAGAAACAAGGTAAACATATTAGACTTTTACGGCAAGCGATACAAGTCGAGTGTCGTTTTGTCTTTGTTACTCATTGCCAAAAAAGAAAAATAGAACGACGTATGTGTCGACTTGTGTCGTTTGCTGAAAAGCTCCCGTTAATTAATAAAATGCTAAACATTATCACATTTTTAACAGAATTACACTTAACCTAACCTAATCTAATCAAATTTAGTTATTTTATAAGAAACTTATATTTTTTTAACATAAAATACAGATTGCGAATAAAATATAATTGTTGGCTTAAAACGTTGCGTTTATTATATCAACTGAACGTGAGATGAGAAATGGAAGAATTATTTGTGTACACAGTACTTAAAATTTTGGTAATTATAAAGGAAAGAGGTTTCTCACCATTTTGGCTCTGAAACTTCACAATTTTGTGCATTTTGGTGCGTAAAACATAAATCTATAAGTTAAAATTGTCGCTCTTAAGGTGATCCTAAAGCCGTGATCCTAACCGGTTTTTTCCTTACCACTAATCTTTTAATTGGCTTTATAGAAATGCAAATTCTTGTCTAGAATTAAAGTACGCATCAAAATCTAGGTCATGGTGGTCGAATTTATATCAAAAACAAAAAAAATAATATTCTTTGTTATACGTGACGACCACCACATATAAATTCGACCACCATGACCTAGATTTTGATGCGTACTTTATAATTCTAGACAAGAATTTTGCATTTCTATAAAGCCAATTAAAAGATTAGTGCTAAGAAAAAAACCGAAAAAAACCGGTTAGGATCACAGCTTTAGGATTTCGCAGCACCTAGTCAAGTACAGTCCGTCATGAAGTAATTTAAAACAAACATATTGCACATCCCAATAATTATAATAATATAAAATATGATTTTACACACACGATTTAATCGTATTTAATTATTTACTAATTAAAAAAATATCACAATAGTAGTGCGGTTGAACTCGATTTAGGTTAAGCATTCTCTGCTTTAACAAAAAAATCAAATTATTATTTTCTTTGCCATAATATACTGAATTAAATGATTTAAAAAGATAATAGAAATAGAGTTATGTTTTTTTAAAGCAGAAAATAATTAGTATATTGAAAAGTCTATAAATATAAAGTATAATAACTGACATACATCCTATACTAAATACTAAATGGTTATAACCATGCAAAAAAATGTTAAATTTTAATAATTAATAAACTTTTTTCTTAATTGAGAGCGACAATTTTAACTTATAGATTCATGTTTTACGCACCAAAATACACAAAATTGTGAAGTTTAAAGCCTCTTTCCTTCATAATTACCAAAATTTTTCTAATCTAACTTTACCAATCTCACATCAATAGAAATGGACAGAAACGACTAAAACAGATCACAAATTAATAAATCACAATTCAAGATTAACTCATTAACTTGAACGTGTCTCGAACTAACTCTGAATTGATTGTAAACGGAATAGACCCACAGAACATATAAATAGAACCGTGCTGACCGTAGACGTAGACCTCATGCTACGGAAGCGAACTTGTTGAAAGCGAGGAGCACACAGAACATATAGAGGAGCACAAGCACACACACACTTCTGCATTTATATAGCTGCGAAAATCCAGCTTTCTTTGCTTGACGCTAGCGTCAGATCGAAATCACGTGATCTCGCGATACGCTGAAACGAGCGTCCCATGAATTCGCACCTTAACTCTCCACCGGTGCCATTCAACCACGAAGAAGAAGAAGGCAGAAGAAGGTTCCACGAATCGGGACCACTCTTTCTACTCGCGCGTTATGAAGAGTACGAAGTTCGACCCCCTTACTTACCTCTTACTTCGTGCTTGACATACATTGACACATGGTGTAAAGAAAGTACTTTCTTTACACCATTTACACCATGCATTGACATATATGATGCAGTATGATGCGGTTTTAAGACCGCGTAGCGGTAGCCAGCGGTAGCCGAGATTAAAAATTTGCCAATAATTGAAAGTTATTATTATTATGTGCACAGCGCTTGTCCGTATAGTTCCGGAAGTGAGAGTTCCGGTTGGAAGTTGGATCGACGGTCTCGCCAGACGCCACGCAACAATGCTTCACGGTGATGTGCCTCTGGCATTATAGTACGGATGAAGAGCGTTCTCTCGCGGATCGTCAGACGGGCCAAACAAGTGGTTTCGCGCCGGTATTTGAGCCTGACGACGATGGCCAAGAGCAAGTTCGAGTACGTGAAGGAGTTTGAGCGAGACGACAATTGTCTGCCGAACTGCTGGATTGTGATTCGAATAGACGGCAGGAATTTCTCGAGGTTCTGTGACACGCATAAGTTCGACAAGCCGAACGACGTGGCCGCACTCCAGCTGATGAATCGCGCCGCTATCACCGTTATGGAGGATTTCAAGGAGATTATATTGGGTTTTGGTCAGAGCGACGAATATTCATTTGTCTTCCGAAAAGACACGCAGCTTTACAAACGCAGAGGTACTTGTCACATGCCTTGACAAGTGAGATTTGTCGGACCCAGAATGATAGAATCGATTCGTCTTTTGCATGCATGAATTTATGGCATTATTGCGTTAAATGTTAACTACATAATTAGTCTCTATTTTAGGATTTGTATCTCAATAATGTTAGTAGTTAATTTCAAGTTTTTTAACTATTAAACAATTAGGTATTATTAAACACTGTATTATTTTATAGCGTTTTTGACTGGGCCGGGTTTGCTCGCTCCGAGAGCGATTATTGATGTCACTTCAGCAAATCGAGCAATAACATTGGTTGATTTACCGAAATTTATGATATTAATTTTAAAGTGTTTTAAGTAAAATTCTTTACTGTTCTATGATTAAATTAAGTATTATCTGTCAAGCTATTTTTTATATATAGATTATTTCTGATGATAATCTAGAATTAAGTTCTCTTTAAGAAAAAATGTGCAATTAATAGTTTTTGAAATTATAAGTAATTTAACGTAAAAAATTTTTCTAAAAATTTGAGATTTAAACAAATAGATATTGCTTTTAATTTTTAATAGTTTTTATTTCAAAATTTATTTATTTGTAGATTAATTAAAAATATATTGTATGTCAAAAATTAAAAATGTTCAAAGAATGAGTTTTTTAAAATATTTTTTTAAATATTAACGATTTATTTCAAGCTATTAGAATAATTTATATGAAAAATGACTTCTTAGAAAATATTACATACAATATATTTTAATAGGAAAAGAACTAATTATTTCCGTTAGCTTGACAATAAAAACATTTTAAATATAATTTGTATAATTTGAAAAGACTTTCTTTTTTGAGCTCATTCTCGCGTTTATCCTTTTCAGAATTTTCTTTTTAATATATTACTCATTGATGATTAAGAGTTTCAAGTACATTCTTCTTTTCTTGCTCGTTTTAGCCAACATTAATGTGTGTTCAACTATATACAAGAATACAAGAATATATGACTTAAATAATTTTGAATTTTTAAGTTGAAATTGAACGCAAATATTAGGATGTCAAGTGATCGACTCTATTATCAGTATACATATAAGTGTATAAAATAATATCTTGCAATAAAATTTTGCATTTTTTAAATGATTTATTTTATTTCTTTCTCGCTATAATAAAGTCATATGTTGTATATGTTTATAGGATTTAATCCACTTGTCAATCTTGAGATATCGTAAATGCATTGTTGTACTTTAAAAGCATTTATTTTTATAATACTTTAGTAAATTATTAGTGTATTATGAACACACACGGTATTATGAAAGAAGAAATTACAAGAATCTCTTTAAAGATTTCAAAGAAAGTCAATATCAAATATTTTTTTATGATAATATAATATATAATAATTGAATAAATTGATTATTTAACATTATATTTAATATTGGAAAGTGCAGAGTGCAGGTAAATTGTACTTACAATTAGTTTGATGTGTCATTGAATAAAACAGTACAATATAATAAGATCGAATTGTAAATTAACTGTTATTTTATAGGCCATTAATTGAATTCTGCAATTCATTAAAAATTGATTAGTTTGATTTGTGGCATCCTTTTTTCTAAAGTAAGATATGGAAATGTTGTATGGTAGTACATAATTAAAATTTTATATGATTGATTGCCAAGTAACTACATATCTCCAAAAACTTTTTTGTACTTAATATTTTTATATTTGTTTCAGCGACAAAATTAATGTCAAACGTAAATTCGTTATTTGCCTCGGCGTACGTTTATCACTGGCCCAGTTTTTTCAGTGACAAAAAATTATATTATCCACCTTCATTTGACGCTCGTGTTGTATTATATCCAACCGATAAAAATTTAAGAGATTATCTGGCTTGGCGACAAGCTGACGTACATGTTAATAACTTGTATAATACTTGCTTTTGGAATCTTATTAAGAAGGGAAAATTAACTCCGAATCAGGTAAACATAAATAATAAAGGATCTAAGTTTTTAAAAAATTACGTATGATGAGTGTTTCAAACGTAAGGGTTAATTGGTCATTAAAAAGGAGTTAATTAAATGAAAAAATTTTATTATTGATGAAAAAACATTTATATATATCTATTTTACTTTTCTACATAGTCATCGTTTCTTTCTAAATATTTATATCAGAGTCCTAGCCTTTTTGTGTCTTCTGTATAGAAATCCACTGCTTTCACAGCATTACTGTTTTCAATTTCTTCAAATCATTGAGGACCAAAGCATTTCTTGTTATAATCTCTTGATATAATTTCTTGGTATAAAATTGTTGAATTGTTTTGTATTATACAAGCTACAGTATTGTGAGCATGTATTGTTGTAAAGATAAACGATTTGTGACATTGAAATTCTATGTTTTTCTTTATTTCAAGAAGTGGCAAAATAGAATCCAGGCGAAGGATTCTTTTGGAAAAGACATGACAAAACTAATGCCTCGGTCCAAACATGGAAAGAGATGATACATAGAAAAGAGTAAAGAGAGTATGTACAGAGTGTAAAAAAAGTGTTCCATATTTTGAGAACAGGTAGTATTCATCAAAATAAGAAGAAAATGTCCAGTAAACATGGATGCTAAATCAAATATCTCTTGAGATATGGGCTAATATTGTATGCTATAAGAGGTGTTTTATGTGGTTCCCATTCATTGTCACACATTTTAAATAAAGAAATACACTTCCTACAATGTTTGTACATTATTGATACCTGATAATGACTACCGGTCAAACCTTACTGTACTACAGAATAACACAACTAATGTAAGAAGAGGACAATGTTTATCATTTGAAGACCTTGGTGTATTCAACACCTATCGACGATGTACAAATATTGTAGAAATATGTATTTTTTACTTTGAAATATGTGACAATGAATGGGAACTATATAGAACGTCTATAGTATACGTCGTATACGATAAAGATTGGTCCATAGCTCGAGAGATATTTGATTTAGGACCCATATTTATTGGACATTTTTTTCTTATTTTGATAAGTACTGCTCTCAAAATATGGAAACATTTTTAAAACATCCTGTATATATTTTTTGTTTTAATTGATTTTTTAAGTGACTAACTGGTTCTTATTTTTGAAATGCATCTCATATAATGTGTAAAGTATATATAAAAATCTTATATAGCAATTGTCATATGCTTACTATTATTGTACAATATCAAGTACATCTTATGACAACTATGCTATTTTTCAATAACAGAGTTATTACTTTTAAATTTACAAATAGCAAATTTAATTTCTCAGCAATCTCTAGCGATAAATTTTAATACAAATTTTGTTTAGAACTTGACTGCCAGTTTTAAGATATTGCAAATATTATATTATATTCTGTCCTTATAAAATACAATATGATATTTGACAAAACACACAGAGATATGTATAGTAGGAAGTTATAATGTATGATCATTCCTGAAAATATGCAATCGAATTAAATTATCTGTTTTAACACTTTTATTTATGGATATTACAGGCAGATGAAAAACTTAGAGGCACACTGGCATCACATAAGAACGAGTTGCTTTTTCAAGAATTTGGTATAAATTATAATAATGAACCGCCTCTGTTTCGAAAGGGTACAACGCTTATTCGGAAATTGGTGTCCGACAGTATAGGAAGATTGAAACCTGCTGTAGTTCCTTTGGTAGACGATATTATTGGTGATCGTTTCTGGAAAGAGAATTCCGAAGTAATTGGTTTGAAAAGTTTAGCAACTTATCAACAACCAAACTTAACGAATAGCATTAACAATACAATGCCTGTGCCCGCTCCTCCTTCTCCTACCATGACAAAACTGGAAAACAATGTTTCTCCATCTTCACAAGTGACCAATGTAAATTTAGTTAATGAAGAAGCGTATCCTAGTAGAGGCAGAGAGACAAACGGAGATCAAATGCAGTGTGAAAGCGAACGTATTTGTAAGAGATAAGTTTGTACCTTGTTCTTTTTTTATACAATAAAAGTATATAACTTGAAACTATATCTATATCTGATGGTAAGGATCTATTGCAATTTCTCCAAGAGAAAAAATCCTGAGAAACTAATAAAAGAGTGTTATAATAAGGATATCTTTTTAATATCTTTTAAGAATATTTTTTAAATCTTTGAATATAACTGTTATATTTTAAAAAATGCAACATAATAAGAAATATGTTAAAAAATTAAGATACGAGAATCAAGTATAAATACAAATAGACTAGTAAATGATTTTGTTGATGAATTTAATGATAAATTAAAACAATGATCCTTAGTTAGTATACAAAAGTATATCCATACAAAAGTATGTAAAGGACACTAACAATTTTCAACAAGTGAAAATTGTTAGTGTCCTTTACATACTTTTGTATGGATATACTTTTGTATACTAACTAAGGATCATTGTATATATATATATATATATATATGATATATATTATTGTATAAAGTTATAGAATTACTTTGTATTTATTATTAATCTTTTATGGAATGCAGTATATTTTTATTTCCTTGTAGTATGTATATATATATATATTCGTGTTAATAATTACAATATAGAATAATACATGAAAATGATTTACATTAAAGATTACAATAAGATACACATACATTACATTATGTACACATACAGATTTTTTGCTTCACCTAAGCTTCTTAACAATTCTAAATTATAATTCTTAATGCATGCATGCAGCCTATCAATATTCGATCAATATATATTTGCACATATCTACTTCATTTACTAAAATCAATTTTTGTGGCAATATTATTCCACAAACAACTTCCAAAAGCCTTTCTGATAACATTAGACTATTACTCCTATAATTTTGTGCTATGTGAAAGACAATTGAATTATCGTTGGAAAAGTAAATATAAGTAATCGAATTTAATATGTTTAAAATAATTGGTTTAAAATATGGGGATATAATTATCTATTTTAGCACGATGCTTTTGAGCAACGCATTCCGCAATCCATACGATATTACGACACTCTTGCTCCTTCAATTTCAAGTAGCTATAGAATACTCCAAAATGAAATTGTTGAAGGAATGCATGGACGTTTAAACGAACCTGTGTATAAAAAATTAAAATTATTTAATATAGATAATATAATATACAAATTACTAATATTTGTATGCTATTGTTATTTTTTATATTATAAGTGTACTTGCCTCGTGTTCAAAGAACTTGTCTTCCAAGGTCTTATCACCAGGATTATTACCTGCTCCTTCAAATAAGGCGCTGTATTCCTGTTTAAATATTGATAAATATTGTTTAATAGAAATATCTGGTAATAAAAAGTGTAGCCTAGTAGAACATATAAAACAAAGAAAACTTATAAAATGCTAATGCTACGTAATAGCATAACTAATCATAAGTCTAATCAAATACATTATTTAAAACTTTACTCACAGCATAATATTCTGCTACTGCTTTTACTTGTTCATAATCATCGGCTCTTGCTAAGGCAGCTAATCCATCTGGATTCAAACGTCCACAACGCGGATATAATTTTGCACGATCATCTTTACCCAATTCAGTGCCAAATGAATTAATGGTTATAATGATCGCTCTTCTATCTGCTTCAAACTATAAACACAAAAACGATATAATTTTATGAAGTACGATAAAGTATTCTCATTATTTTAACGGAGTAAAATATCTTACAGCAAGTATTTCACACATAGTGTCTGCAGTTGTACCGCCAAGATCTTTGCAGAATTTATAAAATGCTTCCAGATAAGCCTTATAAAGCGTGTTTCTTATTATCTCAATGTTCATTTCATCCAAGTCTTGCTCAGAAATGCAATCCACGAAGAAAGGTGCTATAACAAAATAATTGTTGCACAGTTCAAGAAAGTAATTATATCGCAACACTTATATGTAACATGGGATAAAGAAAAATACAAATGAGAAATATAATATATTCCAATCAGGATCATACCCAAAGGTGTATCTACTAGTACAGCATTGTACAACTCTGCGGGTGTAGCAGCAACGTGAATTGCTTCCATCTGTTCAAAGCTGCCAAGTGGATGACACTTTGGAATCAACTCAGAAATAGGCCGTTGATGCAAGGTACCAGTAATTAACAAAATAATATTGTCAATCATATAACTGTAAGTAATGAAATCCAAAAATTGAGACAGAGGCTCCACGGAGTGATTGCGCATATGTTGAAACTCTACAACCAATTTTTCCCTCAATTTGTCATCGATCACGCTGACAGAAAGCGGAGACGGCTCATTGGCCAAGAAGCTGCCATAGTCTGTACCAGCCAAGTGTAGTTTCAAATCTAAATACACAATTCATCAGATTTAGGGCCAAAACACATAACATTGCATAGCGAGATATGACTATCATATAATAGTCATATGTAGTTACGCAATGTTATATGTTTTGGCTCTAAGAAGAAAGAATAAGTTTACGATTTATAAAGAGTAACAATTGAATCAAAACTCTGAATTTTTGCACATCAAATAGATTTCAGTTTTCTCTTCAATTTTCTTCAAGTTACATTTTTACAAATTAAACAAAATGGAAGTTACACGTTAAATAAAAACATGAGATATCTTTTTTTATTAAATATGCGTTTAAAATGCTTTGGGAAAATTATGGTGGTTGAACGATCAAAAGGAATCGAACAAATACCTTCGAGTGTTTCGCATTGAACTAGGTTCAAGTAATCACTCTGTTGAAGTATACCACATTTGAAACCACGGCATAAACCCTCCAAGTAGCCGCCGTCGATGTTGAATAGACATCCCTTCATTTTGCGACGAGAATCTCCTCAAATATGTCTGAACAAAAGACCGATGTGTCAAACTGCTAAAACTGCTTCTTCAGACTCGCCCTTTTCCACAAAATCATATGACCGAGTGAACAGAAGTTTGCCGCGAGTTCTCACGTGCAGCTGTTAGCGATATATGACTCACAATTCGATTCGATTCAGGAGACGAGCGCGATTTTTAAATACAATCTTCTTTCAATAAATACGTTGCGTGAAATGCTTAATTATATTACCGAGGTATTATGGTATTATATTAACAACTATCTTATGGATGTTCACGTGAAGAATTTAATTTAAATAGTTAGATTGTAATGTACTATTAGTGCTGGTCTACAACCTTGCTTTAAATGATATTTAAGCTCTAAGCCGTAAGAAATTGACCAATCACAATGAAATGTGAGAAGAATACTTGATTGTGATTGGTTAGAATCAACTTGCAGTTCTTACAGAAAAGTAGCAGTTTCAATGGCTTAAACCGAAACTTGGACACAGTTCTATCATCGTGGACACCGGGCATAAAGCCCGGGGCTTCATAGACGTTGCTCAAGACTTGTCTTAGGGCCAATTTCACCAACCACGGTTAACTTAACCGACGGTTAAAGTTAGCAGGATTGACCAATAGAAAGCAGAGTGGATTCATTTCTATTGGTCAATCCTGCTAACTTTAACTGTCGGTTAAGCTAACCGTGGTTTGGTGAAATTGGATCTTTAAGGGTCGACAGGAGTAACACTACCGACCTCTGTCGGGTTGCTTAGCTGCGAGTCCGTATTTTATTTATTATAAATTTTTTAAGAGCCAAAATGGAAAATCCGGCTATGTACCAGCTTGCGGCTGATCTTACTGATTAAAACGAGCATAAGTTTAATGAGATTCGTTAATTAATTTGGCTAAACTTTGGGATAAGCCGTTCCTAAGCAGCTTTGCAGGCTTGCTTAGAGCTGCAAAGCTGCTTGAAACGGCTTATCCTAAAGTTTAGCCAAATTAATTAACGAATCTCATTAAACTTATGCTCGTTTTAATCAGTAAGATCAGCCGCAAGCTGGTACATAGCCGGATTTTCCATTTTGGCTTTTAAAAAATTTATAATAAATAAAATACGGACTCGCAGCTAAGCAACCCGACAGAGGTCGGTAGTGTTACTCCTGTCGACCCTTAAGCCCGGTGTCCACGATGCTAGAACTGTATCCGAGTTTCGGTTTAAGCCAATCAACTTGCAGCTCTTACAGAAAAGCAGCAGTTTTATTGGCTTAAACCGAAACTCGGACACAGTTCTAGCATCGTGGACACCGGGCTTTAGCCTTGTAAAGCCAATGAAACTGCTACTTTTCTGTAAGAGCTGCAAGTTTCTAGTATCGTGTACAAGGCTTTAGTTGTACACATCTTACGTCGCATGGGGAGGCAGCCTAAAGTTAATCGGAGTTTGGTCGAAGTGGCCCTGGAAATTACGGGACCATACGTGACGTAAACTATAAATTTTCAGTACGCAGTGAATATCGAAACGCAAGTGATGTCAGTTATGACTGTTTTGTATGATTTGTGTTTGCGCATATCAGTGCGCGATATCGTATAAGTTACAATACATGCACACATATACAGTAATTGCAGTGAAGTAATTTTGTCTTTAATCCTTTGGTTTCTGCCAATATTGCTAAGTATTTGCATCACACTGCCGACTGCGATTAACGAGTAAAATGTTTGGTAAGAAAAAAGAACAGCCGAAACAGCCTAGGCCAGTTGGTGGCTTAGAACAGGTATTGCTTTAGTCTTTTTTAATAAGTATATTGTGCAAGATTTCTTCTTTCTGATTATTTTTTTTGGGAACTTACAGTTTACATTACATTTCGGGTTATAAGTTTAGTTTTTATGGTTAGAAATATGTAAACGTGATATATCTTTATTTTATGATTTTGGTTTTTATATGTATATGGTATTCTATGACGGATTATTATTTATCTTTTTCACTTATAATGGTCATGCTTTATATAGTACGGCATTTTTGAAGTACCTGATATAAATATTGGCAATATTAATGATAACGTGATGGAAGATGACGACAATGACGAAAGTTTGGAAGCTGAATTAGCTGCTTTGGCGGCTGGCAATGATACAGGTTACAAAAGCAGACGCAGCGGTAAGTTAGCTTTACAAATCGTATATTTTATAGGTGTTTCTTGAGAGAAGTCTACAAGATTGTAAAATATATTATTCAATGATATTATGAATGTACAAACAATATAATTTAAGTATGTATCGATTTATTGTGTGTCCCCGTAGGGTTTACAAGGGGTTTTTTTTATAAGGAACATACCCAAACCTCTTACAAAAATTTGTAATTCCCCTTCATTCATTCCCTGGCCATGTGCGACTTCACACTTAATCTTTTTCCCTTCCCTTACCCCTCCCCTTTTCTTTCGCGTCTTTGTTTGTCTTCTTCCACATCATCCTGTCTTGGTTCTTCCTTTCTGTCTACTTCCTGCCCTGGGTCTGTTGATCATTGTCCGCGCCCATGCGGAGTTTCTTCTCTCTCGTGATCTCCTTCTCCGACATCCTCTCACCCTTGCTCTCCTCTTCCTCTGATATCCTCTCACTCTTGCTCTCCTTCACTCTCCCTCCTAATCTCCCTTCCCACTCTGCTCTCTCTCTTATCCTCGCCTCCACCGACCTGTCCTCGTCTATCTTTACCCTTAATCTATTTCCCGCTTTCCTTCTTGTCTCTAGAACCCTCCACTTCTCCTCCTCATTCCCCAGCCTAACCAGCAACGTTATCCAATACCCCCTCAGCCCTACCACCTTCACCTCTCTTACCTCCGCCTTCACCTTCAGGCCTTCCACAAAGAGCTCCCTCACCTTCTCTAAATTTGATTTCTCTCCTACCCACTTCTCCTTCTCGATTCTTATTAGAACGTTTTTCTTTCTCATTTCATCTTCGCTTCTCTCATCCTCTCCTGCCCACCGTTTCCTTTTCCCCGTCCTATCTTTACTCTCCTCGCTCTCTTCCTTTCTCCCTTTTTCCTCTCCTTGCTCCATTCTTTCTATTCTTCCTTTCAGACTCTTTACCTCCTCCTTTAACTCCTCCATCTCCTCCTTCCTCTTCCCATCCTCTACCACTTCCTTTACCAACTGCTTCACTTTCTCTTCCACTGCCTTCTTTACCACCTACTTCTCTACTATACATCTTCTTTCCATCCTGAGCTATCTCTTTCGCTCTCTTCTAAACCTTTTACCCTTTTATCACCAAATCTTTTTATGCTCTCCGCTTGCTTCCCTCTGCTGTTCAACTCTCCTTACGACATACCTTCTCTACTACTACCATGTGCGTTTCCTTCCTCTTCACTTTGATCCATCGACCCCCTTGTTCGATCTCTCGATCTCTGTCCAATATAATTTAAGTAATATTATTATATTACTTATATTATTAATTATATTAGACAGCAATTTTGAACAATTAGTTTTGGAAAAATGGATCTGAATAGCATCTAGGGATATATATCAATAACAGACAAATAATAAAAGATTAAAAGATTAAAATTCTTTCTGAGTCATTATGAAGATGTCTAAAAATATAAAATAATACCCTTAAAATTTTTGTACGGTCTTGATTGATTTCTTTTTATACATACAAATTCTAATTATAAAAGCAAGAAAAGTATCTTCCAGATTATCTAAAGAAGTATAAAATTAAATAACAAACGTTTGCTCTCTAATAATAGTAACTTCACAAAATTCATAGATGTAATCTCTATATTCACATCTTTTTTTCATTGGAAATATTTCAAACAATATAAATATATTGTCAAATTCCTCTTGAGATATATATATTTTAAAATGGAAAGCACAAACTTCCGCATAGTGCATAATGCACATAAGGACACATGAGGAAATGACCTAATCCTTTATTTTTATCTCTACTATGGAAAAGAAGGTCTCTGATTGGTTCATTTCCTTATGCGTTATACATTATGCAGAAGTCTGTATTCTCTGCTTAACTCTTGGATTAAAAGTAGCATAATCTGATGTATTCTGTATTACATATTCGTAAATTATACATATGTATGTATGTGTATATATATATATATATATATATATATATAAAATATAAACTTATAAATAAAATTACAGTTGCACGCAAAGCTATTAATGATGTAAACTTGGATGAAATGGTAGCTGATTGTGTGAAGGATATAAATTCTGATGAAGAACCATCTGAAGGAAATGATGATCCTGCATTATTGGTACGTCATGTAATACCTAGTAATATTATATTATTGTTTATATAATATGAAGTTTAATTATATTTAAAATTATTTCTTTGGTTTAGAAAGAGTTGCAGATGCTCACAGGAAATGAAACTGCAACAGAAAGGACGGAGACGCCAGAATTAATCAAAGAAGAAGAAGAAAAAGCAGAACACGGTGAACATGAATCTACTGAAACTAAAGAGGAAAATAGTTCTATACAAGAATTGATCCAATTATTGCAAGAGAGACTAAAAATTTATGAAATAGCTGAGGAAAAGGCCAAAAGAAAAGATGAGACTGGTAGAGCTAGAAGGTATAACAGAGGTGTAAAAATACTGAAGGAGATGTTGGTTTCTGTTCAGTCAGGTAGAAACATAAATGAAGCTGACATTCCTCCAGCTTTGTCTCCTTCAGCTATTGCTGAACCTACTGTTAAAAATATAGGTAGTATATATTCCTTTATGCTTGTTTTCTTACCGATATCTTATCTTTCTTATTTGATTATCTGTAATTGGATTTATAAACTCCTCACAAAGATTAGAGGAACACTAAATTTTTCTTAAAAAATAGGCAAAATTCAAGCAACTGTAACTTCGTTAAAAATGAACGAAATTTAAGTTAAAAAAAACGCTTTGCGTATACTTGGCGCGAGACACTGCCGTGTCTCTTGATATAGAAAACTACGAGCTGGACAAAATGGAAAATTTTCTTCTCACTTTGTGGACCTGTTACGTGCACAACAAAAATTGCGAAAATTTTCGACTTTAACGTAAAAGCTTGAAGTTTTTCTTGCAAAATCTTTTTTTAAAAGTGTTTCAACGATTTTTCGTTACTGAGTTATCGCAGGTTGAATAAGAAATGAGCATTTTGACTTTGATTGCTCATAACTCCGTTAAAAATCATCGTACCGCAATTAAAAAAGCATATTCTTAAAGCTGAAATTTTGCTTTATCGAATGGTATAATTGCCAAATTTTAAAAAAATAACATGTAGACATGATACAAATGAATGAAAATAATGTAAAAATGAACAATTTTTCCCTTTTTTGACCCAGAAAACAATTGTGTAGAACAAATACTTTACGTTTTTTTGTACTTTTAAATACCCTATTTAAAAAAAAGCCAAATAGCTATGAAATTGTTTTCAGGGTATGCAAAATTGAGGTTTCGGGAACTGTTAGGGGAACGAATAAATCTTACGTATTCTTACGTACTTTGAGTCGTAGAATCCGAAAATGGCCATAAAAATTACGTCTGTAGCGAGAAAAACGTGAAAAGTAAAGGAAAATGAAAAAAAAACGTGAAATTGTTTAAATCCCCAGACGGAATTTTTTTACGTTTTTTTAAATGTATTTTGAGTCTTCCCAGATAGCTCAAATGGCTGGCTCAAGATTTTGAGCAAAGTTTTAGCTTTAAGAATTTGTTTTTTGAATTGCGACACAATGATTTTTAACGGAGTTATGAGCAAATAAAGTCAAAAAGCTAATTTCTTATTCAATCCGCGATAACTCGATAACAAAAAATCATAGAAACATGTTAAGAAAAGATTTTGTAGGGAAAACTTTAACCTTTCACGTCAGAAAGTCGAAAATTTTCACAGATTTTTTTTGTGCATGTGACAAAAAGTAAGAAGAAAATTTTCTATTTTGTCCAGTTCGTAGTTTTCTATATGTAAAAATTAACTATGTAAAAATTAACTCACAGAAACTAAAAGAATAATAGTGACTTATGGAAAGTAGAGATTTTAAGCTTTAAAATCTTTTTTTTAACTTAAATTGTGTTTATTTTGCTTCCTTATAGAGGAAGCTTTGTTTTCGTAAACCTCGTGTATGGACTTTTGATCGCGTATAAAGTTAGGTCTAATCAACCAAATTTTAAAGAATTATATAAGAAATAGGGGTAGAAAAGATCGAAGAAAAAATTGTTTTTTTAGTTTTTGATTCCAATGTGTTCTAAATGTTCTAAAATGTCAGAAAATTGCCTTAAAAAAGTGTCTATGTGTGTATGTGTGTATGTATGTACACATTTATTCATAACTCAAGAACCAATCAACCAAATCTTTTTAAGACCGTCTTAAGTTTAATCTTAAGATGTCATGAACCAATCACAGAGCCGTTTATTATTAGCACTCCTTTATTATTAGCACTTTTTCTAATTTTATTATATTCTTCAGTTTTTTCTACCCCTATTTCATATATAATTCTTTAAGATTTGGTTAATCAGTTCTTGAATTATAGAAATTTCGGTAAATTTGGCACACACATACACACGGACATTTTTTTAAATTACGATTTTCCGACGTTTTAGAACATCTGAACACATTGGCATCGAAAACTAAAAAAACAATTTTTTTTCGATCCTTTCTACCCCTATTTCATATATAATTCTTTAAAATTTGGTTGATTAGACCTAGTTTTATATGCGATCAAAGGTCCATATACCAAGTTTATGAAAACAAAGCTTCCTCTATGAGGAAGCAAAAGAGTGTGCAAAATTAAGAAAATTTTGTGTTCAAAATCAGTCGTTATGAAACTTGACACGGACATAATATGAGGTAAAATATGAAGAAATTTAACCAAAATTGAATGGCTGAATCCTGGGACATTCCCACTACTTTTACCGTATGCTATCGAGGCCGCTTTCTGGCATCACTGATTCAGCCTGTCAATTGCCAACGGTTATTTAGTGGGTCATTCACGAACAATGTTGTCCTATTGCCAAATTGAGATTGTATGAATGGCAAATGAACACTGTTGTCAACGCCGCCACCGGATCCATTTTCTGGTTTTTGATCAAGATCCACTCATTTAGACATTCGATTTTGTTTGGATTTCTTCATATTTTACTTCATACTATGTCTATGTCAAGTTTCATGACAATTGATTTTGTACCACAAAATTTTCTCAATTTTGCACACTCCTTTGATGAGAATATGGAACATGACGTTTTGTATTTTAATAGTTTCATTCGTGAACAAATTATTAATAGGTTTATTATTATCCAGCTTTCTAAATGTTAATTGGGGCTTTGCGATATTGATTTTTATTTCACCAATACTATTTTGTCTACTTTGTAGATGAAAAAACACCATCACCAATGGAAGTTAGTGAAGCAGTTGCAAAATCGAATGTAATCTCAAATGATGATAGTAACCCTTCTGAACCACTGGCAGACGTCATAGTTGATCAAGAAGCTTTGGATAAATTAAAAGTACAGCAACAAAAATATAAGACTGCAGCAATTGCTTGGAAGAAAGCGGGCAACAAAGAACAAGCGCTACAATATGTAAAAACTGTAAAACAATTTGATATAGTTATTGCTGCAGTTGCTGCAGGTGAAAAACTTGATTTATCAGATATGCCACCTACTCCAATTTTACCTTCTCCAACTAATACTGCAACACCAGCTGCAAAAGAAGAAAATGAAATTCAACAGCAAGCTTCTACAGGTAAGATGTAGAAATTCGTTAGATTGCAAAACCTTTTAAAAATTGTCGCATAGTATTATGATGTGTGGATATGTATTATTATTGATTTGTGCTTCTGTAATGAAAAAATATAGTAAAAATGTATTTACGAATTTATTTAAATTTTTGATAATTATTTATATTAGGGGATACCTTTCCAATAACTTTGATCTTGATATATACTTGGTAGGGATCAAAAGACACGGTAGTGTCTCGCGCCAAGTACGCGCGGAGCGAGACCGACCGTGACTCTTTTGCGCGACGCGACGATTTGCGAGTACTCGAGATGTTGAGATCTCGATAACGAGTGAACGGATCAAGTTCTAAGTAGGCTTGATCGATAGCTTGGAGTCCAATTAGGGGGGGGGGGGTTTCTCTTATAATATTCCGCTACGTGCCCTCATTTTGTAGCTGAGGGGTTAGTCATTCATTTTTTATCAAGCGAACTCGCGAATCAACATTCGCCGAGTTATTGCGAAAAAACGAAAATTTTGGTTCTCCCAAAACAAAATTTTAGCGGTTTTTTGCATTTATCTCGTTTCGATTAATAGATAGCACTTTTTCGCTCGTGAGAAAATTGTAGGGCTTGAAAAAACGAAGAAAATGAGCGGTGACTCGTTTCGATTCGTCAAAAATTGGTTTTCCCTCCTCCCCCCTCAAAAAGCTTTGGGTCTCATGATACAACAACTCAAAAATAAGCTTTTCTAAATATCTCCAACACGCCTAAAAAAGAATAAAAAAGTTTGCATCATTTTTATACCAGAATGTCTAATTTGACTGGCCTACACTTCTTAATTTAATGTAAGTGTTATATATAGTCTACATATGTCAACCAGCGCAAATAAATAATTTTTCAAAAATCATCTTGAGAAACAAATTCAGTTTAAAAAAAATAATAAAATTTTGAATTGGATATATGATATAATATTTCTTATAATGTCGGTGAATGTCAGAAACCAGTGTCGGCTCATTATACGAAATTTTGTGTTCGTAAATATATTTATGAAAAAAGTATATTTATAAAGGCCTATAATACATAAGACGCAGAACGCGAGTCGCAAGACACATGCAGCGACTCGCGTTCTGCGTCTTATGTAGATAGGCCTTAAAGTTAAAACATCCTTATCAAATCCACTTTGACCACTTTATTCTATGCAGACATTCTTTTGCGCGCGAAATGTACTCTCAATCAGTGAGTGCTGTACCGTGCAGCTATATCTTATGGATCTCTCAACCATAATATTTGTGCTGCAGACCACATAAGAGGGATAGCAATAACCCTTTGGTTGAGGCAACCATATACGAGAATATTATAACCGAATGTTACGTATCGTAAGAACTACGGTTATGACAACTGTATAAATGGGTATATCTTAACAGCTACATTCAATGTAATATCAATTTAACTTGAATTTACATCATAAATTTCTCTTTTAATTATAGAGAACATTGTTGTAACAACCGTAACAATTTTCTCCGTGTATATATCATATAGAATCAATTTTATTAGTCGATAAGTGCTCATAAATTTTTTTTTTATTTTCCGAAGTTGGGACCACGCGTAGGTACTTTATTTTTTACATCGAAAACAATTTATATGTAAAACTTTAGGTCGATCGAGAGCAGGGGTCATTCGGAACTATATCCCTACTTACTAATGTAAATAAGAATTGAACCAAGCCAAGATTACTAAAGAAATGTCTGTTAATATAAATAATTATCACATTTGTTTTTAAATATCCAGTTTTTATATTATTGAGATATTAAGATAGAAATGTTAAGATACACTTACAATTAGTTTCTGTATTTTTTATTATACAGCAATAAATAGATTATATACACAAAATATTTATGATACGTGATAAATAAGCTACATAATATTCAAATTCTATTGGAAAAAACCGTGATAATATGAATACGAATTACTGTGTTAAAAGTTGATCCAGCAAAATGTGGTCCCGAGAACATTGAAGGTGCTCTTAAAGAGCGCCTCGAGGTATATAGAAGAACCAAAGTAGCTGCTGAAGATGAGGGTAACACATCTAAAGCACGGAGATATGGTAGAATTTGCAAACAATTTGAAGATGCCATTAAGTTGTACACGCAGGGAAAGGTAATACTTCTGGATGAGCTTCCCGTTCCGCCTGGTTTTCCACCATTATCGTTAAATTCACAAAATGAGGCCATTACCGCACAATCTGCGTCCGAGCCTGAGACATCTGATAATAATACTGTAAAGAAACCTGTGCAACCACAAGCGCCTGTGCAACCAAAAGCGCCTGTTCCTCCTCCTCGATCAGGTAATTAATATTCAAATTCTTTCTACATAAAGATATTCACATCATATGCTTATATTTATATTTATATAATAGATATATATATTATATATATATATATATATATATATATTTTACAAATATATATATTTTAATATATATTTTTTGTACCATATGTTATATATTTATGTTTTACATTATATTTTATATATTATATTTTGGTGTACTATATAGCTAAAAGCTGTTTCGTAAAATATGAATATAATTTAAGATGACTGAAATTATGCTAACTCATTTCATGACCAGAGTTATTGAAACGTAAAAGTGCCTACACAACTCGGAAATTTACCTAAGATACAATAACTTTTATATAAATTTTTTTTAATTTTTGTGTACAAAATAATAGATAGAATAACTAGCAATTTTACATAATTGCATAGAAGTTTTTAAATGAGTTATACGCAACACATACTATACAATACAATACTATATATGGGGTATTTCATGCCTGGTTGACCTGGGTTTGACTTTTGACCTCTCAGATTTGGTCGGCGATTTTTTAAGTTATTGTTCTAACTCTAAAATGCACTCAATTTTTTTTAGATTTCTTTAAATAAAATTGATTTAGTTATAATTTTTTAATCCGACATATATGGCCACAATTTAAAAATCTAAAAAAATTCTCAAAAATCCTGTGTCAGATATCAAAATTTTTAAGCCTTGACCGAAAATGAGCCGGCGCCGCGGCATTTGCTTCTAATTTTTTGAGCTTTTTTCGATTTTTTTTTTGAAAAAAAAATTGAAAAAGTTAGAAGCAGACGTCAGTCCACTGTAGGCTGTTGCTCAAACATTTTTATATACCTACAACACAGGATTTTTTCAAATTTTTTCGGAGATTTTTTAAAATAAAAAAAATTGCGTCGGAAAAATCTGAAAAAATTCTCAAAATTCTGTGTTATATACAAAAATGTTCAAGCAACAGCCTACAAGGGGACGTCTGTTTCTAATTTTTTTCAATATTTTTTTCGAAAAAAACTTAAAAAAAACTCGAAAAAAGCTTGAAAAAGTTAGAAGCAAACACCGGCCTACTTTGGGTGAAGGCTTAAAAATTTTGATATCTGACAGGATTTTTGAGAATTTTTTCAGATTTTTAAATTGTGGCCATCGATATGTCGGTTTAAAAAATTATAATTAAATAAATTTTATTTAAAAAATCTAAAAAAAATTTAAGTGCATTTTAGAGTTAGAACAATAATATAAAAAAATTGCTAACTAAATCCGAGAGATCGAGGGTCAAACCCAGGTCGATTTGGCATGGAAATGCCCCATAATACTAATAATATACATATAATGTTTCATAAAATGTATATTATCAGTATTATACATATGTATAGTATTGTATTGTATAGTAGATGTGTTGCGTATAATCCGTTTAAAAATTTCTGTGCAATTATGCAAAACTGCTATAGTTATTCTATTTATTGAAATTAATAAGAAAAAATGCATCAAGAACTTTTTCTTTGTATATAAATATTTGAGATAATTGCATTTGCGCTTTTCCTTTTATAGCTATTTTTTTTACACATGTATATTGATGGATTTTTGTCATTTTATATAAAAATGATTAAAACAGAATCATCAAAACGCGAATATTTTATGAGACGTGTCATGAGATTTTATACTAGAATGTATCAGAATAAAATATAAAATATCTTATACAAAATATTTAAATTCAAATAAATCTTATCTTTTTATATGCTGAATGGTGAGAAGAATTGATTTATGTAATAAAAAATATTTATATGATGTTATTAAAAAAGATAGAATGAATTTTAAATCTCAGAAAAGAATGATTTTGTTTAGATTCGATACTTGTCCAGAACAAAATCATATTGTCCATAAGACGTCGCCTCGAAATTATGCTGTTATTTGGAACCAATCTTTGATTGTATCATTGTCTCTGTTATATCAACCATCGCCGCTCGAAAATCATTTTAGTTTCTGTTGTTTTCTCTTCAGTTTGTCAATCTCACGTTCTCTGGACTTGATTTGATGAGTGAATTTTACGTCTCTTTGTCGATTAGTTCTAATTTTTATTTCTAAAATCTTAACATTTTGGAGACTTTGTAGAATTTTTCTGGTATTTTTGGTATTTCTCTTAAAATTACACCATCTTTATACATTCATTCAATTTTTAAATATTTACCTTATACTTGTTGGAGAACTTGAGATTAATTTATCTATTACCGCGTTGCTAAAGACTCAAAGTAAAGCCGAGATGTATGATTTATAACTTGTATTAAATTATAACTTGTATTAATTAAATGTTACATAACATTAATTCACGTACAATTAATTGCGTTTGACTCTCAAAGCCTACTTTTCCTTGTTACTCGTTAAGTTTAGTATTGAAAGTATTTAGTCAATTAATCATTTATATATTCAATTTAAACAAATTTTGTATATTGTTTTTGTAAATTGTTTTGCGTAAATTTATCTGTTTTTGAGATATTGGTTTGATTCCATTAAAATAGAACATTTTCTATATTTATACTGTATTTTTTTTTTATTAGGACTGAAACCAAATCAGAGAATTACGTCGCGTGCAGAGAAGCAAATGCTACAGTTGCAACTACGGCAACGTGAATTAAAGCAAGCTGCTCTAAATGCAAAGAAAGACGGGGACATAGATTTGGCACGTGACTATCTAAGACAAGCAAAAGGAATACAACCTTTAATCGAAGCTAGCAAAGCTGGCCTGCCCGTCGACATGAC
The DNA here is from genome assembly GCA_030770255.1 of Temnothorax ravouxi. NCBI lineage: Eukaryota > Metazoa > Arthropoda > Insecta > Hymenoptera > Formicidae > Temnothorax > Temnothorax ravouxi. The sequence goes on from JASTWP010000854.1 coordinate 73,947, forward strand.
TTCGATTCCATTGTCGCCTCTTGAAAAAGTAGAGCTCAGTACATCACAAAAGGATGAAAATTTCATATTGGTATCTTCCGAAGATTTTTTAGAGGGCTTGAACGGAACAGACGATAAAATTTATGAAAATCTTGAAACTCAATTAATTAAACAAATTAAGGTGATAATTATATGATATTGTACAGCTGAAAAGAATTTATTGAATATTATGGAAATATTAACATATAATATATTAACATTTGCATACTTTATTAAACATTATTTTCTAAGCTGTAAGGATTAATTTAAATTAATAATTATACAATTTATCACTCTTTATAATACTAACAATTAATTTTTACAGTGGTGTTTGTCTACGCGAGATCATTCAAAAGCACTGGGAGATGTTCCTGGATATAATAGATGGGAGCGGCTTGCACTGAGTTACACGCGAGATTTAGATATGCTGAGAGTTCGAAAACGTGACTCACTGCCACCACCACAACACCATTATGAAACAAAAACTTATCAAATAGTACAGTTAGTATACATTTATATGTAATTTAGATTTACATACAAGGTTTAGAAAAAAAAGAAGATTATAGCATAAAGGTTTTATATTTTTGATTTATACAAAATTCATAAAAATTGTCCGTCTTAATAATCTTTGTTTAATGTATTTTTTTATTTTTTTTATTCTAAACTTAGAAATAATTTCCATAGTTTTCTCGGAAATATTTCTGAAATGTTTTGTTAATAATAATTAATAATAATAAAAGTAAATAATAGTAACAGTAAAAGTATTTGATATTATAATTAATAATAATAATTTTATTTTAATTCTTGTCTTGCAGCTTAGGATGACTTCCGTTAACCCTTACATATATAATTTTACAAACGTATAACATATTTTACACATATAACTCTCATTTACATATATATACATTATACATCCTCATATCATCTTAACTGACTCCAAACTAACTCAACATTCTATTCTGACTGTCTTTACATTTCCCTTCCTACTCTTCTCCCTCCATCCTCTCCATTTTCTCCGCCTCTTTTCTAACCTTTCCTATCCATTTCATTACTTCTATTATAGTTCTTTTCCTTCCTCTCCTAAAAATTCTTTTAACTGTATCTCGCTTTTTGTCGCTTCACATTCTCTTAGTATATGTTCTATGTTCTCCTCTTCTTTTTGGCATATTCTGCATCTTCTATTCTTTTCCTCTCTCCAATGTCCGCTGCATTTTACCTCACTCCCGCATCTGTACCTGACAATCAACATTCTATCCTTTTTCTTCTTCTTTCCTAGTAAATACTTTGATAACTCCTTTTCTATTAAAATCTCTTTATAGTTACTATTGTATCTTTACTCGTTTATCTTGATCTGTTTCTCCTCCTTCTCCTTTTCCTCTAATCTCTTTACGAAACTCTCTGCCGCCTTCCGGTCCCCTGCCTCCATTTCTCTCCTCAGCTGCTCCTTCTCCATTTCTGCCCTCTTTATCAGTTCTCTTCTCTTCTTTTTTTAATTACTAATTTTGTTTTTTCCTTGGTCTGCTCTTCTTTAGATCCTTTATACATGCTTGAACTATTTTCTTCTCTGACTGTCTCGTCTTCTTCTCATACCTCACAGCTCTTCTTATTTTGCCCTCATTTTTATCTCCTTTATTTTGGCTTTTTCTGATATTATGTAATTCGGGGTTCTTCTATCCAATCCTAAAATCCATTTAACATACTTTCTTTTTATTACATCTAATCTGCTTTCGTATAGCCACCCCCATATTTCAGCTCCGTATAATGCCACATTTTCTACCAGTGCCTCGAACATTTTTATTCTTCTTCTAAAATCTTTTTTAAATATTCTCTCTTTTATGCTCTATGTCCTTTTCATCGCTATTGTAGTCTTCTTCATCCTATCTTTTATATGATTCTCCGCTCCCCCATTTTTCTGTAGTATATATCCCAGATACTTTATTTCTTTAACCTTCTCTATTTCTTTTTCTCCTCACTTTTATTCCTTTTTCTTTCTTCTTTCCCTCGCTTTCTCGAACACCATTATTTTTTATTTTTCCGGACTCAAACTCAAACCTTTTCTTTCCAAATATCTCTTGAATCTCCTCATCATTTCCTTCAATTCCGCCTCTCTCGTCGCCATTAACACTACGTCATTTGCGTATGATATTGACCAAAATTTTTTTTTCCCTATCACAAGGTCTTCTTCGTTTCTTTGTATGTCTCCATTATTCTTCGTCTCAAGTTATCTTCAATTCCTATCTTCCTTATTATTTTATTCAATTTCCTTCTATCCACTTTATCGAAAGCTGCTTTAAGGTCCACAAAGAATGCAAAAACCTTTCCATCTTTCTTACTCAGCTCTTTATTCGCTACATAATTTACCGTGTATACTGCATCCATCGTTCCTATGTTCCTTCTAAACCCGAATTGCCCCTCTCTTAGCTTAGACTCCACCTCTTTCTCCAACCTTGCATTTAAGATACTTGCATATATTTTGTACGCCGTATTCATTAAAGTAACTCCTCGGTAATTTCTTGGGTCGTTTCTCTCTTCTCTTTTATGAATTGGACTAATCATACCTTTATTCTAATCTCCTGGTATGACCTCTCCTTTCCAGATTTTGTTGATTAACTTCAGGAATTCTTCACCTACATCCTTCTGCATAAATCTCCACGCCTCGTTCTGAATCACGTCCTCTTTTGTTGCCTTTCCCATCTTCAGTTTCTTACTTTAATCACCTTTTCCCTCGATATTTCTTCAACTCCCTTTGTTACCTCCATTCTCGTGCCATCTTCTTCTCCCTTGTCTTCTATGTTTAGCACCACTCTTTCCTCTGTCCCTCCTAGCATTTTCATGAAGTGGTTTCTCCACTCGTCCATATGTATCTCCTCGCTTATCCCTTCAGCTTTCTTTTTCCTGTATTTATTTATATACTTCCAAGCTTCTGCTTCGTTTTTAATGTTCCTTATCTTTTCTTTTTCCTCGCTTTCGTGCCTCTCCTTCTGCTCCTTACACCATTCCTTGTGCTCCTTTCTTTCTCTCACATACTCTTTTTTTCCGATCCTTCCCTTCTTCCAATCCCTCATCAATCTTCTCAATCTTCTTTTTCTTTCCTTCTATTCTTTATTATACCATTTTTTTCTTTCTAATCTCTATGGTATTATCCTTTTCTTCTGCTTCGTGATAGCGCTCTTTACTTTTTCTTTCATCTCTTTTCAGATATCCTCTGTATTTATTTGTGTACTCGACCATCCTTCACATTTCTCATGATATTCTCTTCTCTCATCTTCTGTCCAGTCGCTTCTTTCTATTTCTATTTCTTTCTTCCTTCTCCTTATCTTCATCACCCGTTGTTCTGTCAACTCCACCTCCAGCGGAACATGATCCGATTCCGTTATAATTCCTTTTTTCACCATATTTATTTCTTCTGCTCTGTCCATATTTATTTCTTCCCTAAGACATAGTTTATAACCGATGATCTCAAGTCTTTTATACAAGTCCATCTCCCTTCTCTTCTGAAACTTCGAAATGTTTTGTTATATTTTTCTTTCCGTTCTCTGTGTGTACTATCTATAAATATTTTACGATATATCCTAGGTTTCAATTAAAATTTTATTGAATTTAGCTAAAAATTTATTTCTTTATATATCTTATATATCTTTATATATCTTATTTTTTAATATATTTATTTCTTTCATATTTACTGGTAAAAACAATAAAATACATAATAGAACGATATTATTTACTCAATTTTAAAATGTGAATGCTTTTTAAAGTGAGAGACTAGATAACTGTGTAACTTTTTTTGCAATCTTATTATGAAAGAGATATTGTGTACATTAATTGTTCTATTTTATTGCTTTTCTATCAAATTATTTCTCATTTAAAAATTTTTTTGTTTATATTATAAAGATTGAATATAAAGGAATCTGTATTTTTTCAGGAGTTGCACGGATTTAAACGATAGTGATATAGAAATTTCCATAATTAGAGGAATCAATTATTCTCGGGAAGCAGATACATATGTAATGTGTGAATTTCCATTTCCATTGGATAATCATCTTATAGAGAGGACATCGACGATCAAAGATTCTGCCAATCCTGAGTACCAAGCTGTATTTTTGTTGAATGGCATTATAAATCGCACCTCCAGACAATGTCAGAGAGCATTCAAACGACATGCCTTGAAGTGTGAAGTTTGGTCAAAAGGGTAATTTAATGATAGTGTTTAACATTAATCTATGTTAATTTAAACTGGAAATTAATTTGAGCTTTGACTCATACAATGAAATATTTTTAGAGATTATGATTATACAGTAGATAATTTCGTAATTGGTAAAAATTCGGTTCAGGGGTTTGGGCTGGGCGTTGATGAGTGAGTGAGTCAGTCAGGACATCTTCCTTTATATATATATATATATAGATATCCTAAACCAAACAGGAGGGACAGGAGATAATACAAACCTATTTTTTACAATTAAAAAAGCTAACTCTTTTTTACTATCATATATTATATCATATATTATATAAAAGGATAAAGAATTTTTTTATATACCCCAAGGGGCCTTAAAGGGCGTTTTGAAGGGACGTACCCAACCCTAACCTCCATTTCATCCACTACCTTACTGTTTCCTCCTTTGGACCAACAGTTTAACGTCTCTTCCGAAAGACGGAGCCCAGTTTTCTCCGCATCTTGCACGGAGGGGCGCGGTTTTTTCGGAAAAAAACTTTTCCATGATTCATGGCTCTAGTGGACTCGAACCTGGTTCCTCAGATTACGAGCCTGGCGCTCTACCACTAGACTACACCGCCGCCCATATCATATATTATATCATATATTATTATATATATATATTATATATTATATATATATGTTTATATATATTATATATTTTATATATATATATATATATATATAAAAACATTTATCACGTGATAAAACATTAGTCGTACAATGAGAATGTTATATCCAAAAAGTAGAACGTTGTTTGCAGATGCTCGCTGAATCCCATCTTGTGTTGCACTCATCCCAGGTATGACATTCCTATATTTCTGTAGAATATGCGCAGTTATATCCACAAGAAAGATTTTGATGTTTTTAAGTATAATGCATATTTTGATATCATGTGTCATGTGTGTCATCTTTTTATCTATATATATAAAAATGAATGTATGTATGTATGTATGTATGTCCTTTATACACTCTTAAACTATTCGACCGAATTTTAACCAAAAGTATATAAAATAAGGGTAGAATTTTTCGGGGAGTGCCACTATGTGTATAGTTTTTTGTTACTGATTTTCTGGAAACCGGTTTTTTTAATTTTTTTTATTTTTCGGGAAATAATTCACCGAATCTCAAAGAATTATAGATCAAACAGGGGTAGAAATTTCCGGGGAGTGCTATAAAATGTATAATTTTTCGTTACCGATTTTTTTGGAAGCGGGTATCGAAATTTTTTCAATTTTTCGGGAATTTATTGAACGAATCTTAAAGAATTGTATATGAAGTAGGGGTAGAATTTTCTGGGGAGCGCCATGATGTGTACAGTTTTTGTTACCGATCTTTTCGGAAACCGGTTTTTTTAATTTTTCAAATTTTTCGGGAAATAATTGATTAAATCTCAAAAAATTGTACATGAAGAAGGAGTAGAATTTTCCGGGGAGTGTTATAAAGTGTACTATTTTTTGTTACCGATCTTTTTGGAAACCGGTTTTGAATGATCGAATCTCAAAGATTTGTACATAAAGTAAGGTTTGAATTTTCCGAGGAGTGCTATAAAGTATATAATTTTTCGTTACCGATCTTTTTGAAAATGGTATTAGAAGTTTGACGATTTTTTGAGAAATAATTGACCGAATTTTAAAGAATTGTATATAAACTAGGGGTAGAATTTCCCGGGGAGTGCTATAAACTGTATAGTTTTTCGTTACCGATCTTAGAGAGAGAGAGGGAGAGAGAGAGAGAGAGGGAGAGGGAGAGAGGAAAAGGGAGAGGGAGAGGGTGAGGGAGAGAGGGAAAGGAGGAGGGAGGGGGAGAGAGAAAAAGGGAGAGAGAGAGGGGAAGGGAGAGGGAAAGGGAGAGGGAGAGGAAAAGGGAGAGGGAGAGGGAGGGAAAAGGAGAGGGAGAGGGAGAAAAAGGGGGAGAGAGAGAGAGCGAGAGAGAGACTGTTTGCGTGTCTTATTACACATGTCCTCCGGGGCGAAGCCCGGGTAACCAACTAGTTTTTCTATAAAAAAAACCGTGTTATAAATTCTATAATATTACACGAGCAATTTGTAACAACGTATACTTAAATTTCTAAATGTAAAAGTGATTTTTCAATTATAATGTGTTTATATGTTTACAATATATTTTATATATTTATTTAATATTATACATATATATATATTTATTTATATTTATATATTAATTTTTTTCATGTTATAGAGGTTTCTTCCGAAGTGATAGCTTGCTTGGTACAATAATGATCAAGTTACAACCTCTAGAGTCTCAATGCACTCTACATGATTCTTTTCCGGTAATTAAATAATTAACTTTTTTGTATTTATTGTTTCTATGCAAACAATAATAAAAGAACTCATCATGATATATTTCAGCTTATGGATGGCAGGAAAGCAACGGGAGGAAAATTGGAGTTAAAAATCCGTCTCAGGAATCCTATTCTTTTTAAGCAAATTGAAAATATTACGGATAAATGGCTAACTATTGATTAATAATTTAATTTACTGACTCAGCAAAAATTTATGTTTAATTTGCTATCGATTGTATTATGAAGCCTTTGAAAACAACGCATAGAAAATAAAATACTACTTTTCAATAACAAAAAATTAATGATATAAGTAAGATAAAAAGCCATGTATATATATTTAAACACAATAATGTAATAAGCAAAAATGTAAATATTCTCTATGTAATTATAATAGATGAGCTACACATACAATTTATATTTAATTTATATATTTAATATAAATACATAAGAGTTTTGACTATTTTGCAAAGTAAAGTGTTCACACCGAATTAATTACATTTTTTATATACAGTGATTTACAAAGTGTATGAAAATTATGTTAAAAAATAGAATTATTTTTTAAAAGATTGGAACAAATATTTTAAAACTTTGTTAAACATTGCTAAATCTTGAATATAATTATATAGTTTTACATAATATAAAATTATATTCTCGTTTTCTTGTATTTTATGTATTCTTCATTTTAACATATTTTATTTTTAAATATATGTACATATTTGGTGGGCTAAATAAAATGTTAAAATTAACTGAGGAATAGCTTAATGAATTGTATAACCAATTTTATCGGTTGAAAATGAGCTTTCACATGAGCTAAATTTCATATTTCGAGAAAATCTTTTGTAGAGCAGTAGTGACAAACTTTGTTTTTTTAAATGACACCTTATCCAAATTTAAATAATATCCCAAACGTGAATTGATTTTACGTGAAAAAATAAGTATCTTTTATTTAAACGTTTTTTCTCAAGTAATTTTTTTTAAGTTTAAAAGCATTTAAATGATGATGAATGATGATTCTCCGAAGATACGCTTTTAATCGATGAAAAACGATATGATAGTTTTCGATGCCATAAGGTTGAGAACATTATGTGCTCGTTGTTTCGACGAGCACTGATAATATATTCATTTTTATATTAAATTATAACGTATCGTGAAGTAGTCATTGGAGTATAAGAGAAAATAGAGTAATTTTCCATATTTTTACCGGATTTAAATAAAATAAAGCATTACATTCTCGCTTTCCTTTATCTGTAGTAAACAAAATCATGAAGGTCAGTTAATGAAGTTGGTAGAAGACGGAATTCTATGAGCTAAATTATTTTAAATACTTTTATTATAGAAAATTATTATTTTAGACAAAAATTTTCAAGTAAAAGTTGGTTATTTTTTCAAAAAATTTGAATGTTTAGTCTTCTCATATGTCGTCTGCCAGACAAGTGCACCTATGCGAAAAAAAACTTCTTTATGATGTTTTAAATACAATTTAATTAATGAAGAATAAAACAAAAAAGATCTGTTGGGTCGATGTTTAGATGGTTTCAATCAAAATAACAAAGTCTCTGTTATATAAAATATAGAAGATAGCTCTGAGGATAATATTCAGCGGTATCTCTATAATTGTAAAAATTACAGTAAAGGTATTTAATGAGATGATCATATAGAGAGAGATTTTAAAAATCATGGATATAAATTGGACATAATTTATATAAATAATATGATGAGGAGGTACGCATCATATCCACTATGCTGAGCGCCAGATGCAATTAATATGCTGCATAGAGCTTTAACTAACTTCGCAGAAGATATTTTTTAGGCAAGAGGAAGTTATATTAATTCACTGCAGAAAACTTATTACAGAAACAGTTGACTTATAAGTTGAAATTAACAATAAAAATAAATATCAGTAATTATTACTGATATTTATTTTTATTGTTTAAATAATAAAGATAATATGTAACGGGCAAAAGTTCGATTTTTATTTATTTTTAGCAATAAGTGTAAAAACATGTGAATATGTACGTTTATTGTCTTACAGAATGGTTCCAAAGTAGTATGAAAGATTTGAAACGATTTCTTGTATTCTATGAACTAGATATAGGTACCATGTAATTTACAGAAGGAGAAACAGAATAATACGCGCACTAAAGCTGAATTCACGTTTCTCGAGAACAATATGGCAGGTGAACCTCACTAACAATAATTTAATGGAGGAAACAGAAGTCTTAAGGTTGAGAGCGTTCTTCAGCGTGCTTTGCTCTTTGCATTTTTCGGCAAATGTCTCATGCACCCGCACAATACCTATGTACGTATGTGCGGTGACACTCGCAGTGTCAAGTATTTAACTGTATGAATCCATCTTGATTCGTTTAACCGGCAGAAGTGTTTTGAAGTACCTGAATAGGGTTCGCGCCATGCTGAATACTTGAAAGAATATTCGCGTTGAACCAAGTAGTGCGTATCGATCGCACGATCGGAAAACAATGGGATTTATTTGCCAATTAGACAATTAGGTCGGTCAAAGGGGGCGGCCCGTCGACCACGATTGACTGAAAACTCAGTGCCAGTCCAGCGAGCGCGTAGAGAGAGGAGCGCAGACTATTTACCGTGCATACACGGTAACCGCGGTAATGTTGACCCTCCGGCCTTTAGTCGGGGTCGAAGCGGGTTTCCGTGTGCAAATTAACAATGTTTGTTCGCCTAACCCTTTTGCCTCTATCTCGACTCGTGCTGTTCGTCATATTGTTCTCACCTTATACGTAACGGGAGCCGAAACAGTCTTACGAATATGACGTCAAGATGGTTTTTTTCGTTTAAGCATTCCGCTATATATTTTTGATCATGTCTATATATGTTATTTAAAAAAATTTGGTGATTATACTATTCGATATAGCAAAGTTTAAAAATCTGTTTTTTGAATTGCGGTAGGGGAGACCGGGGTTAACTCGACATGCGACATCGGGGCAAACTTGACACTAGACTTTTTGCTAATTTAAATCTATTGTAGAAACTTGTCTATCCTACTGTAAATGCGTCTTTATGTGCTAGTATTATCAACGGAATTTGATGACATTCTGAGTTATGGTGTAATTTTTAGCGCGACATAAGCGTTTTTGATGGTGAAAAGTAATTTTTCTGATCTTTCAAAAATTTCTACTCTTTCATTGAGCTTTACTCTTGCAAACCTATATGTAAGTGATTTTCATGGAAAATTTGATGCTCTATATGAATCCGATAATCGTTTTTGGATATTTTCAAAAATTTCATGTTTTTGAAGTGACAAAAGTGAAAAACGACGTCTGGGGCAAAGTCAACACCACGCCGTTTCGTCAGCTCTCAGTAATAAACGATGCTTGTCATGCAGCCGTATGACTCATGACAAATGTATGCGCACGTCCGATCGCGAGTTTACCTGCATTAATTGTTTTTCAGACATGAGTTTAGATGAAGATAATTGAAAGTTCAACAATTTTTGTTCTTATTTTAAATGATTGTTCTAGCTACTTAATTCCGAATTTTTGTACTTTTTAAATACACAATAAACAATGTATTTTTATTTTCAGATAGTAAAAAATAAGTTCCAGATCAAATTGTGTCGATCAGACAAAGTGTTGAGTTTGCCCCGGCGAGGTGTCGAGTTTGCCCCGGCATTTTCCAATTCGAACTACCGACTTAGACTAAAAATGTCCTTAGAAATGTAGCCAAGGGTTCATTCTTTACAACGGTATACCACATTTTACTAAAATGATTTGTTTTGTTGTTAAATATCGGCACCGAAAAAATAGTGACGACTTCGCTCCGGTCTCCTCTTACATAAACTTTTATTTTGCAGTCAACTTCATAGTTTCTTAATTTTATATATATATATATATATATATATATATATATATATATATATCTATACACTCTCAGTCTAGTTATAAATAGCTCTCAGATCATAAATTTGAAATTACGAGGAGAAACGACCGTTTATGATAATGTTGTGTATAATAAATGCAAAGAAGTTAGAACATTTTCAAGTCTTCTCAGGATAACCTTTTGATACGTGCAACCATTTATCTGCGCGAATGTGTTACAATGTTCTGATTCGAAGTTCAATGATGACATGTAATCTCACTTGCCGAGATTAAATCACGAATCGATGTTATATTATAGGGGCGATTGAAGACCCGAATTATATAACCAATTCGACCTCATACACGCGCGTATATTAACCGCTGCTATGCTTTTTATAATCCATACCATGCGAAGTAAACACGATTAGAACTCCCACGTGCTGCGACTATTGCATCATATAATACTTAATAATAATAATAATAATAATGCAATAATGTATATGTATTTAATAATACTATTAATATAATAATATAATAATAATAATTGTGAATAATTACCTGTCTGTACACTGCTTTTAGAATTCCAGAATATTCTGTAAGATTATTTAATTGCTCTTTACTAAAATAGAGTTTAATAGTAATTTTTTGTGTAAATTAATATACTTTTTTTCACTCAAACTGCGCTACTAAGCATCTTTATTAAAGGTAACTTATTGTTAGTAACATCAAAAGGTGCTTAGTAACATCAAAAAGTTAAGTTGATTATTAATTTAAATATGTTGGATTTACTATTCTAACAAAAAAGTTTGTTCTAAAAAGTTTGTTTTAAGACCAATAAATAATCAATCAGTGCGTAGTTTAAGTGAAAAATAGCTATATAAATTTACACAAAAATACTATTAAGTTCTAATTTAATAAAGAGCGATTAAATACTTTTACAGAATATTCTGAAATTTTGAAAAATACTTTTTAAGACAATTTTTTACTCTAGTTTTGACAAATTTGTTTCTTCAAAAGCAATACTTACAAAATAAAACATTTAATTTTTATATTCAGATCTATGACTTATGACTTTAATTTGAAATCAATTTTTCTGTGACATTTTTCTTTCCCAGGCTTGTTAAGACTGATGACTTGATTCCCAAATTATAAGTATAAGTGATTGAGTTTTGCTTTTTGTGAACTAACATAAAATTAAAGCAACAAATGTAGATATTTATAACAGAACTACAACTTTTATGGTTTTAGATGAGCGTTACTTTTATAAAGTTTTAACTTGAAATTTTAAAGTTTTAAAATATATATCGAAGTGTTTTTCCTTCCGATTTTGATGAGGTTGTGATATGTAGAGATTTAGATGAAAATAGAGATTTTTTTTATACGTGATCATATTTGTAGGAGGTAAAACTCTTTTGAGAAAAATCGGGTTTTTTCCTTCAGAGCGAATATAACAGTTAAAACTATAAAAAATATTAACCCAGCCATTATATATTTACTTTTGCTTCCTCATAGAGAAAGCTTTGTTTTCGTAAAAAATTTTTTTTATTTGTTTTTCTGAATGTGTTCAGAATGTTCTAAAACATCGAAAAATTGTAATTTTAAAAAATGTCTATGTATGTATGTGTGTGTGTATGTGTGTATGTGTGAATGTGTGTATGTGTGCATGTGTGTATGTGCCAAATTTACCGAAATTTCTATAACTCCAAAACTAATCAACCAAATCTTAACGAATTGTATATGAAATAGGGGTAGAATTTTCCGGGGAGTGCTATAGAATGTATAGTTTTTCGTTATCTATTTTCTGGAAACCAATTTTTAAAATTTTTTTACCCGTAAGAATTAGAAAAATTAAAAAATTGGTTTCCAGAACATCGGTAACGAAAAAAATACACACTCTATAGCACTCGCCGAAAAATTCTTCCTTTATGAGGAAGCCAAAACAAATAAATAAATACTAATAATTATGCATCGAATAAAATAAAAGCTTAAGAACTATAAGTAAACAATGTGCAGATTTCTATTTGGACACTTAAGAACTATGAGGAAGCAATGTGCAAGTTTCTACTTGCACTATTTCTATCTTGTTTTTATTTGTAATTCAAAAAATTTTTTTTCTATTAAATAAAAAGAAATAGTATTTTACATACGCTTTATATACGCTTTTTATAAATGAAGTTGTATTATACTTCTAGAGAGAGCGTATATATACCCTTTATAACGAAAAAATTAAGAAATTTTTGATTATTTATTATTATATATAAAGTAATCAATACTGTTACTATTGTTGTTATTTACGTTGTTACATACGTTGAAATATTATGTATTGTTGTTGTGATAATGTATAGTTTACATATGTGTAATAATCGTCATCTTCTCTTATTATGAGAAAGTACAAAGGAAACGTGTAGCGTGGACGTGTTGTGTGAGTAGGCGGCTAGTGGCTATATAGCAAGGATAGCGCGCGTATAAAGATTTTTTTATCTGTTTTTCGATTTGCTATTTTGGAATATGACTTTGTTATATATAATTGATTTCGGCATAAAATACCCTTTTTTTCATTTAGTCAAAAAAATTTTTTGGATTATGAAAAAGAAGTAGTGAGGGATGTTAAAAATTATAACATTTTTTTTTAAATCTGAAAACAATATTGTAAAGAACTTTCAAAACACTATTCCATTTTTATTTAACAAAATCTTTTTCCATTTTTTAAATAATTTCTATGATATTCGCTTTGAAAGAAAAAAATCGATCTTTTTCGATCAAAGAAAAGTTTCATCTCTAAAGATATGTATGGCTACATATCTTCTAGAAAGTGAGGTGTTTTACCCCTAAAGATATGTCTTCTAAAAAAATACATGTCCTCTATTTTAGTCTAGATGTCAACATATATGATATGTATATATTACAAGCTCATTAAAATCGAATGGAGATATTTCTGTGTTTCCCTATTATTACATATAATTAAAAATTATAAAATTTTGATAAATTTTTGATGTGTTTATTAAAAAAAAGTTGATTCTAATTAGTTAGGAAAATTGTTATTATTTTTTTAAGATTATGAGGGGACAAATTGGATTTTTGAAAAAATTTAAAATTTACATTATAACTTTTTAGTAGACACAATTTTTTTATGATAGAGGAAAGTCCCCTATTATAAGACTGGATCCTAATATGAGATATGTTAAGCAAAAAGGCCCTATATAGGCCCCATCTGTTGATCCCACCATGAAAAAATCCCGCCATCTCATATTAGGTTGCCTATCTCATAATAGGGGATTTTTCTCTATATCTGTATAGTATTTATTTTTTATATTTATATATTATATTTATATATATTATGATATTCTCTTGTATTAGAGAAACGTCGTATCTTCCGTTAATTATGATCTTTTATCCAGAGGTATTGTATTTTCCGTAAATATTTTTGCTAAGAAAAACTGATTTTAAATTAATCAGAGATTTGTTATTAAGTTTGTTAATTTTGACACATACTTTATATTCTGAAAGTGACGTCATAATTGTGTGTGTGTATTTTACATACACACGCTCTACATATGCATTATATATTTTTTAACAACAGTATTAGGGTCAATAGGGACTATAGTTAGTTTGAGAAAATATTTCAAAAGAACTATAATTATAAGTTGATTATTTTCTTTGTGTTAGATAATTTTGAGATTCTTTGCCATTCTTAGTACATGAAGATCGTGTTAAAACAACCTCAATTGTGTTTCTTTGTTTTTTTTGGCGTTGAAATATGCTCGCGTTCCAACACGACGTATCTCCTGATTTGACACGTGCTTCGTGCCGGTGTATTCTCTCCTTTTTTTGAAACGGTTCCCCACGGATAGAGTTTGGTTACGCGATTTCTGCTTATTCGGCACACACGACCGGACGTGACGTCACCGAAGCTACGTGGAGTGTTGATTGTGGATGCCAGATGCGACCTGACACCCGGGGAGCTCTGCCTTCTCGCCGTGATTCACTCGCGTTACCACGATGTCACTTCATTTTCTGCGCAACAGAAATTTGGATTGGGTGCAAGCGGATCGATGTTGGAGGGCGTCTTTACTGCATATGCGATATACCATGCATAGCATAGCAAATTCTCAGTTGATTGATTAATTTTAATCACTTATCTCGACACTTTGATGATTTATGATTTTTATCTCCAAATGTCTTTGAAAACTGGTATTAATAAATTATACAAGTAGATCTGTAACTCTAGATAAAATATACATATTTATACATATAATATTATTTATATTATTTATATTTATAAATGTATTTGTTATAGATATATATATCTATATGTTTAATTAATATATTTATATATATCTAATTATAAATATATATATGTGAATAAAATTATATAAATATTTAAAAAATATAAATGTATATGAAATATGCTTCTACACAGATACCGAATTTCTCATCTCTTATCTCTCTTTCTTTCTCTCTGTCTCTATTTCTCTGTCTCTCTCTCTGTGAATCAAATATAAGTAGGTATATACTTAAATACTAATTGCTTTTAATCAATAATTCAAAATTATTTTCGACTAATTAAATTATCTACTGTACAATTCAATAATAACATTACTGGTTTTTTTGGGAACTAACAGTTATGATGCGCATTTTTAAACTTTTATTAACATATTAAAGAGAAATTAATATACATTTTACATTTTTAAAATAATAAATTAAATACATAATGGTAACTTCTTCAAATGGATTTTATTAAGCATTAAAAAGCATTAAAAAGAACTGAAAATGCAAAAAAATGCAATGCTGTCAATTGCAGCAATTTATTTCAGGCTTTGCTTCAATAAATATAATACTCAAAATAGTTATTCCAATGATATCATAATGCTTATAATGTTTTCAACGATGTATGATTGTTACAAAATACAATCTGTTGTGCGTGATATAATTATCGTATCTATGGAGGAATATTCATGTAAAAAGAAGTCCATGATGTTCCACGCTATAACGAAAGTTATGTTGTTGAAGTTTCCCTAAGTCACATCGACTCTATATCTATTTACATGCATGCGAATAACGAGTATGCATATAAAATGGAGTTGCGTCTGTTACTGGCGTTTTTTTTTTAGCGCACTAGTGATCCATACGCGTATCGATGTTGTTTGGGATCAAAGCGCGTGCTCCCTCTCCTTCTTCTTTTTCCCTTTTGCTCCTCTTTCTTTCGCTGCTCCGTCTCCGTTCGCGGGGCGTCAAGAAGAGCGTCGCAAAAATGTCCTCGCGCGTGCAATCTCGGGTGCACGAAGGTCGCCGTTTTCAAGATACCGCGCGGGGCACATCGCCGCGATGCGATCCGACGCGATGCAACGCGATACAGCGCGACGCGATGCGCGCGACGTGATACGTTTCTCGTTGCAGCACCGTGGTCAGCAATTGACTTACAACAGCTCGCGTTGCGAGTACCGGTTATTAATAATTCGTTACCAGGAAACGTTCAGCTCCAACGTGATGCGTGTTGCAAGTAGAATCAATTCGACCAAGCGCGATATCGTTGAAAGGGCAGCAACGTACGTGTCGCTTGCATGATACCTATTAACATATCATCGAGACCATCGTCTATCTCGATCGACCAGAGTTGTTTTACACGAGGGCATAATATCACTTTAGCACATTCATATAATGTATAAGGTGTCCCACAACCACCGTATATGATTATACTATATAATATACTTTTGGTGCATTTAATGAGCGGCTAAGTAGCAATCAATTAACCTTCCAGTGAGCGCGTGAAAATTAATTTGAGATCTAAAAGGGCGCGTAGGGTGTAACTTACGTCCTATATTATTTTTGTTTTCTATTTAATATTATTCATTGTTGCACATATCTTAAAGTATATTACAGATCAAAATTTTAATGTTTTTTCGATAATAATCGGTTCTGTATTGAAAAGTTCAGGACACTAATTTTTTAACAAGCTGTTGTGGGGTGTAAAATACACTTCACGTGCCTACTGGAGGGTTAAATGTGATTGGTTGATGTGGCTTTTTACTTTGGATCGAACTAATTACATTTAATTGTTACTTAACCACTCAGTGAGCGATTGTAGTACCTAATATACTATAGTATATTGTGCACCAAGGGGCGAAAGTAGCGTTTTTCAGACGAGTGTGAAGTTTGCCGCCCGAGCCAAAGGCGAGGGCGGCAAATCTTACAAGTCTGAAAAAGCTTTTGCCCCGAGGTGCACACGATATTTTTGACAATATCTTTACGGAAAGTTCGACCTCCATGCCTAGAGAGAGGCGAGAGTGGCCATTTCACGCCAGGACGGCATAGCGGGACGTCCTGGCGTGAAATTGGTCACTTTCGCCCTTCTCTACAGGCATGGAAAGTCGAACTTTCTGTGGAGGTGTTGTAAAAAATAATTCCTTTATTAGCGTATTTTAGAGTGTATTATTTCTGATTGCCAGTTACTGTCGCCAAAAAAACTTAAAAGTTTGCCAACTCTCTTTTGACAACCGCAATTGACAAGCATAACGTGGAAACAACACTTTTCAACTAACAGTTGCCATCGTTTGCGACGTATTGTATAGAACCGGCTTTAGAGTTATAAGCGATCAAGATTGTTTAATGACATCGCGTGCAATTCGCGGGCTCGGGACTTATTATTTGTTATACCTCATTCAACTGACATTAATTTTTATTGTATGTACAGCTGATTTTGTTTCCTAATTTTTTATGTGTTTATTTGTTACACCTACGTAGTACCTATACATACATATGTAAGTAATTAGGAAACAAAATGGGAAATAAAAAGCTGTAGAATCAATATCAATTGAACTATAAACATATTAATAACGTGTGATAGATCGGAATAACTGTAATTTATAGACTTCAGCGCGTGAATTGCACACAATATTACCTATCGGCCAATTTTGATCATTATAACTTAAAAACTATTATATCTTCAAGTAACAAGAAAAAGGGGGTTGCTCTTTGCACAATAGGCGATAGCGATAGCGATAGCGACAGCGACAAAGTTGCCGACAAAGCTACAGCTTTGCTTTGCTTTAGAGTTAAACACCAGTTAACTGCGCATTGGTTAACATTATGTAATTTAATTATTAATATATGATATATATAACTATAATTTGGACGTTTTGACTCTGCTTTGAATTATCTTCAACGAAACACGATAACAAATAAATTAAATAATTTTACACTCTCCGATGAGAATAGATAAGCACTTCAAGATTGAATGGTCCAAAGACAACAATTTTCACGAGGAAATACGAGTGAAATTTTATTACGTTTATAGTCTGTACACTGTTGGAAAATTTGTGTTAAATATAACACATGTAATAAATCACATGTCCCAAACGGTCTACTCACGTGTTAATTTAACATAATATGGATGTGTTAAATAGTAACACCGATACTATGTTAAAATATTTCAACAGAAAGGAAATGTAATTCTGATCGTAATTTGAGATTAATTATGTGTACAATTAACATAACTTTTATGTCAAAGTTAAGATTGTAAGATAAAATCAACACTCTTTTTCTGTAAATTTTTATTCCCACTTCTGTTATTGAGTAAAATCAACACTCTTTTTCTGTAAATTTTAACACATTTAATAAATACGTACGTTCAAATTGTGTTATTTTAACATATTTTTTAAATTATTTTAATAATTTTACATTTTGAATTTGTAAAGTTTTATAGCAGGCATATGTTAAAACTACACTTGTATGTGTTGCTTATTTTACACAAAAATTTTAACAAGGACCTTTTTTAACAAAACTACAAAAATTTTCTAACAGTGTAATACAATTGAAAACAAAAATAAAAGTTGGACCTAACCGACAAAGAAAAGCAAAGCTGATTAACTCAAACCAGCCCAGAAAATGTGAAAATGACAAACTGAATAAGCTATGGTAAAAATATATGGAAAAGTAAGATAATTTTAAAAATGGCTTAAATAGCAAAGCCGAAACGTCAGAATTATAACTTGTATATCGTATTAACATATTGTATTAATATCGTTAGTAATTGAAGAATAACATTAACTCGCATAAAATTAAACGCATTTGACGCTCAAAGCTCATCTTTTTCTTGTTATTTGTCAATTTTATTTTCGAAAATCTATAGTTAATTATCCATTTATTTATTGTGTTTTCGTTTCTACGTTTTACATTACAATTTTTTATTTTAATTAACTTCCATTAAATATGAGAATACTATTAAATATTGTACGGTGATTGTGGGACACCTTGTATATGTATATGTCACCACATTGAACTATGACGGTTAGAAGCAAAAGATTGTATAAACTTTTCTCTTAGATTGTACGCGTGGATAAATTACTCCGTATATCACTTCTATTTAATATAAAGTGGTGAAATACTTTTAGTTGTCCTTTATTATTAATGAACAAAAGTATTTAATTTACAAGTATTTTGTATTTTTGAGATAAAACTTGTGCTCGTGTCAAAAAAACCAGATTTACATTTTAATTATCCCTTAATCTATACGGATTCAAAAGAGATTTTTCGATATATTTCTTCGCAATCTCTATATATATTCCTCAACATTATTTTTGAAAAAAGTGAGAAGAGAAAGAAAATTGAAAATATATAAAACATATAGGTATTATAAAGAATTAAGTTTGATTAAATAATTGAGAAAAATAGAATGCCCGTTATCTTTAATGTGGTTTAATTTACAACTTTTACCTACAAGTTGTAAATTATACACAAACAGACACAATATTCATAACACAATAGACACAATAATCATAAAAATCTTATTAACTTTAATCTTCATAACAAATTTTTTTTTCTTTTCCATCGAAAATTCTAACGACGATGCTTAATTCTAAATAAAATAAAGATTTCTCCACATTATGTGTTTATAGTTGTATATATTAAAATAATATTTTTTACAATTTTGACTTAAAATTTTTGAAGATTGCAGGAATAATATTTTGCACAAGTATTTTTCTTGGATTTTAAAAAATGATTTGAATTTCTTATTGAATTATGTAAGAAATTTTCATTTCTATTTTCTTGACAGTATATGTGCAATTATTTCCGCGGTATATGTGCCGTTTAACGTAAATAAAATTATTTTTCTATTATCATTTACTATTCGCGTTATCGGAATAACTTGTGTGTATTAAACCAGAATTGCGATTTAATTGTAATTCATGTGTTAATTTTTGCCTACTGCAATGCGTTGCCTTTACCGTTTTAATAACGCGCTTTTGACATTAATGACATATATATATGTGACGTGTGCTTTAAGTATAATTGTAATATAAGTGCAATAGAACAATATCTCTCAGAATACATTGCCAAAGTTTGCATTAAAACATTTACTCTTTAAATAGTTTATATATTATTTACAATTAAAATTACATGTTATTCCGAAGAAAAGAGATTTGTGCGAGGATAACAAGAATAAGATTTAATACTTAAGATAATATAATATTCTATCTTACTTGTGATATGATCATTTATATTTATAAGATAAAATGTCGTATCTTTACGACTATTCGTTGCTGAAACGCGAACAGCCAGAGGAGATATGTTACACTTAGTGATAAGCGTCAATTATAAAAGTCGGTCCGCGTGCACGCGGAAATTACAACAAAATTCCATCTCTGAATTAAGGATGTTTTATATAGTTAGGCAAAATGTAACGAAGTTGATGAAAATTTAATATCATATTCTGTATACTCTTTCAAAGTTCGGGGTCAAACTTCAAATCGATTCACAATTTAGATAAAAAGTTATCAATTCTTGAAAATCCGTTTTACAAAGGGTTTTACAGAGAAAAGTGTAAACATTAAAAAATGTAACCAATATAATAATATTTTACACACAAGCAGATCATCAACAAACAAAAATATAGCAACAAAATTTGAAACGATTTACAACAATTTTTTTTTGAAATATTTTTTTGAAAAAAATAGTAGTAACAGTTATTTACATTCACTAAATTTACGTCTTTTACATTCTATTAGATGTTTTGTAACTATTTATATACATTTTTTTGTCTTTGGATCTCTGGAGAATTAATATCAGATCGAGTTTTTAATATTTCCTGCATACTTTTGGTTGGGACTGTGCCTATAAAACATCCTTAAACGTATCTTGAAATAAGAAGCGTATCCAAGAAGGCTCATCATAAAATCACACGAACTTCCGCATCCCAGTGACTACGAGTGGACGAGTAGACGCGTCGTATATCAAAAGTGAAAAGAGAACGTAAGAAAGAGAAGAAAAGAACGGAAGGAAATGATGGACAGTATGGAATATACTATAGGATCTCGCAAATCGAAAAATGGCAGACCACATTTATGGGAACTGCGGGTTGGAATAACGACGCATTTAGCGATTTCCGGCCCGCGTCGGAAGTTCCGTCGTATTTGTCACTTGGTCATTATTAATGGTACATTTTTATTGTTTTAGCGGCGAGAGAGGGCAGGGTGATCCGACGCGAAGAACGAGCTTTCGAGGGGAATCGAGCGATTGAGCGCATCTCTTCTACTACTATCAAATTTAATAGCCGTCAAATCGCCAGCGGACAGTGACGCTTTTTATGTCTTTGCTCTCGTATTCGATTCATTCCTGATAAATGTCCTTTTTGGTTGTGGCGACGCTCGTTTTCATAATTCAGCGGCATCAATGCAACGCAAATCGGATTATTGTAAATATGTAATATAATAACTTAATATAGTATTTAATATAATAACTGTATAAATTACTTAAAAGCAACAAACGATAAAAAAATGTTCCTTAAAAACGGTAATAGCAATATATTTTGTTTAAAACTGTCAATGTGCAATTATCTTTTAATCAATAGATATGTAGGATCAAGAGACACGGTATAGTGTCTCGTGCCAAGTACACGCGACGCGACGGGTTGCGAGTACCCGAGATGTTGAGATCTCGATAACGAGTGAACGGATCAAGTTCTAAGTAGGCTTGATCGATAGCTTGGAGTCCAATTAGGGGGGAGGTTTCTCTTATAATATTCCGCTACGTGCCCTACGAGCGGAGATATTGCGACGCAAAGTCCAAATGTGAAAATTTTTTATTGATATTAAGATACTTCCTCCTAACGCCGACGTCTTATGACATATATATATAAAAGGGGGAGGAAATGTCACTTTCACTTTTTCGACGCTGGCGGCGCAGGTATCGCCAGTTTCGATATCGCGCGCGTATTTCGAACGATCTAGTAGGTAAATTATTAAAGGTCGATAGACTTATCGGTCAGGAGGAAGATTTCTATTTAGCTAAATTAAGTATATATAAGTATAATATATATTGATTCTTATGAATCAAGCTTGAATTTGATGTTTAGGTATCCCAGGTTGCCGATGACGAGGTCCACATAGTGCGCTCCGTAGTTTTGTAGAGATACAAGAAAAGTATAGTTTCTGAAAAGTAAGTCATAAAATTTCAATAGCTTTTTTTTATTCAAGTCAGTAATTATGACAAAGAAGAAAATTGCGTGAGCAACGACGGACTAAGGATATCTTGTTGGTAAGATTGATGACGTCTGAACAAAAAGCGTTCGGTATAAATTCATGATCAATAATCACGAGTATCCGTCGAGTATCCACGTGATCATATGAATTATATGATATTGAATATTTCAGTGATCAAATATCTAGTCGCGGCAACTCGAGAGCCGCAACCCCTATCTTCGCTGTCTTCATCTCCGACGAATAATCCTCAAGTGATTTGTCGGATTTGTCCACATGTGTGTGTGTGTGTGTGTGTCGCTGTTGAGACGATCATTTGTTCCGAGCGCGATGACAGATGACAATGAAGAGATCGTGTCATGTTCAGAAGGGTGCGGAATCTGTTTGCCGTTCGTGCCTCAATTATTCCCGGATCATCGTTGTATATCAGACTCTGGGTGGGAGCAATCGAATGCCGTTATCTACGTCGTCGATGATTAAAAACGTTTTCGACTGCAATTAAAGTAACCTGCGTTTAATTACAATTAAGCGTAGAGCTTGCCAATTAATTATTTAAGTAGAATTAAAATTGAAACAACACAATTTATTTTGGCTTATACATAGCCACACGATACATTTAATCGTTCAATTTTATTTAATTTTTATCTGTGTTGCGTCAAAATAGACGAAGCGAATTAATCTAATTCTCGTTTATGATAGTGACAAAGCATAAAAAATAAACGAATAAAGCAAGCCTAAAAATAAGCATAAAAATAATGATTTTATTTATAATCAACCTTATTAATTTGGATAAAATAATAATTTATTTTTGTTAAATTTTAAATATATTTTCATAATTTTCGTATACGAAAAAGAGTAACTGAACAAAGTAATCTAGCTAAATTTTAGATTCTTTCGTATGAAAATTAAATGTCAAAGTAAGAAATTATTTGCTAAAAATATATATATATATATTTTGGCATTATTTCAATAATTTTGGCGATGTAATTTAACAATTATTTTTAATGTTTGTTCACTATGTTTGTTGTAGTGAAAGAAATGCAAAAACTCGCAAAGCATGATAGCTTTTAATTTTCGAATTACGAGCACTATTAACGACATGGTATATTAGATTTATTATTAAAGTTATTTTATAAATAAAAAATTAAATTTTATTTAACTTACTTCCCGGTGCAGCGGGCATAAGCATGTAACATAATCTGATATACCTAACTTTTGTTACACAGTAAAAAATAATACGTAATTTTAACATTTTTTACATGTTCCAGAAAGTCCACTCTAAATTTTAAGTTGAAATGACTCATTCATCGTGTGTTACTTGTTAACAAATTAGAAACGTTAATTGATTGACACTATACTATTATATTTGTTTTTTTGACTTTATTTTTGAAGTTACGTTAACACATGATGTTAATTATTTTACAAATTTTACTTGAATTATGTGTAATAGAAACATTTAATTTTAGTAAATTTAAATATTTTGTGTGTCAAAGTTTACGATTATTTGAAAATTTACTTTAACTTTTTTTTATGTGTTAAAATAACTTTAAGAGACGTGTTGATTTTTTAAAATAATTATGTTAAAAGAACTCAACTTAATATTCAATTTCTAAATAATATATATAAAGTGTTGAGTTATCATGTTGACATAAATGTAACACATGAAACTGTTAAGAAAAAAATTTTAACTTATGAACCGCTATGTACACACGATTTTTTATTGTGTAATATAAATAATTATATGTTATGCATTGAATTAATAATAATATGAAATTAATCGAGTTAATTTTGATTTCAGTGTTTGCATCTACATCTCTATATTTTGTCAGCAATTCGAGACTGACTAGGTATAAAAATATTTGATTTTATTGCAATTTTTAACTTTTAAAATACCTGTTGAAAACTATTCTTATATCTTATAATCAAAAAGTTCCAGATTTTTCTTATATTTTATATCTCTCCTTTCCATTCAACCTAAGTATTTCTATTTTTATTTTTCTTGTTAATATTTTAATATCTTTTGAATGACGATCTGATATAAACACAAACCAGATGTTTAATTATGATGTTTTTAATTTTATAACTTATAATTTTATTTTTATATAAAATATACCTACATGACAAATTCTTTGTGACAATTATAAAAAATTAAATTATATACTAAAATAATTTCTTCTATTAAAATTGAAAAGTAGCAAAAAATTATAAAGTAAATATTTTCTAGTTTTATCGAGATTTAACAAATTTTTTTTACGACGAAACAATGTTTTATTAAAAAAATTAATTTAATAGTTCTTTACATATTTTTGCACTTTTTTATTATTGTTATTTACCGTAAAAAATTGATACAAGAGATTTAATTGATTAATTAATTTTGATTAAAGGAATCGGCTACTTTTCCATTTCTGTTTTCCGTCCATTCTCGTATTAAGATGGTAATGATATAGGAAATTTAATATGCAATTTAGCAAAAGGAGCAATTGTTGTAACGACTAATAATAATGCTGGCTCGGCAAGCAAGTTGTTTTTCTTGCGATAAACGCGGCTACTATAGCAAAAATTTAACACGTGCTTGGGTGCCGTTACCCAGTTTCGCGCCATGACATATGCGCGTATGCAAGGTCGCCGTGGCTGATCAGCGTGAACATTTTCTACTGTGGAAGTAAAAGTAAAGCGCGATTAAGCCGGTTTAAGAGTAGAGATAGTATATTCTATATAATTTTGTACACGGGCGAAAATTACGTAATTATCTATTAAAGGTAGAAGAAAATATATGTATTGTAATTTTATAGATTTAATTTCGATATCGCAAATGTTTTCTATATATTGTTTACGATATACCAAATTGGAAATAAAGTTTTACGACACAGTCTGCAAATTTATAGTCTATATCGTCTAAAATAGGCTTAAAAGTTCCATTGCGACAGTGAAATGTGATAATGTAGCTATCGTACGATAACCTTAGGACTCTTGTGGCATTGCTGCACAAGGTGATCTTCATCACGAAACAGAAAAAAGTATAAGCGAAAAATAGAGGATATCGAAAAATCAATCCGGAAATCGTATTTGCCACGTATATTTTGTTTAACGTCCTCGACATATGCTGTGATGTAACATAAAGTTCATCTTGTAGCAATTTTTTTTATTTTAATTTCTGTAAAACAAATAAGATTATTAGTATACACACATATGGACATTTATACAAAGGTTATCATTTTTTAAATAAAATTATAATTTATAATTTTTATTTTAATTTTTACTACAGAAAATTTAATCAATTTAATCAATACTTTAGTTTAATAAATTCTTTTTCTAGCAAAAAATTAATTTACATATTTTTTTTAATAAAAAAGAAATAACTTCAAAAAAATTATATAACTTTTTTCGTGTGCAATAAAATTTTTAATAAAATTATATCACAAAGTTAATTTTTTCTATTGTCAATTTTTTTTAAGTTTTCTTTACCCGAAACGTTAAAGCAACGATAATATTTCAATAATTAACAATATAAAATATTAAATAAATATCTGATAAAAAAAATTATAATAAAAATTTATTCGATAAAATATTAAATAAATATATTAGAAATAAATTTCTAATATAAACTAATATAACATATAGGTTGTATCACAAATGTCGTCCGCTCTTCAGAAACGTATTCTAATAATCAAAATGAGCAAAAAAGTTTGCACAAACATACGTCCAAAAATTTGTTTGTGAAAGGGAGAAAAGATCATTAAGAAGACGGACGGAGCAGTGTATTTTGACTAGGGGTGATCACTTTGAACATTTGCTTTAAGATTTATTTTATTTTCAAAGAGAGTGTGGAACGGGCTAAGTAAGAGCCAGGCACTATTGACGGTGCACAAAGGTTAATCCCTTAATTTATGATAAATCAAATTTTTTTATTTTATTTTGTTTTTTATTTTTTACTGTTTTTTATTATTGGAAATAAAATAATACGTTTTATAATTATTTCAAGTTTTATCCCAAACATGACTGTAACGTCAAAACGACGCATTTTTGGATATATGAATTTTTTTGCTCATTTTGATGAGTAGAATACGCTCCTGAAGTAGTTCATATTTATAATAGGTTAGATTCCGATAACTTTGGCGCCTTAATTTGACGATGGTTTCTGATAGTACTTTTAACGCTGTACAAAAAATTATATAGGTCTTATAGGGCTAACCGCTCTGGTTTTCGAGATATACAGTGTTAAAGTTGGTAAAACTTTAGATTAAGGACGACCTCACCGATTTCAATAACCTTGATGTTGTCGATATGAAACGTCGAGATGCCACATGGGTTACAACTTTACAACTTTTTTACAACTTTTCACGCGTGGAAAGCCCATGCATGTACTTTGAAGGCACACTATGTGTCTAGTTTAACAATAGTGGAGACCCGTTGCAGGGGGGCGTAACCGACTGCCTCCACGCATACACTTTCCATGAGAAACGAGGTACCACGAGGTGTCACTTTTCAATATCTTAACTATTTTCTACTATAACAAATTATTTCTGTTACAGATACTGCTGTAGCGAACTGAACAATCTATGCCAAGCACAAATACTGTTGTGCTTCACGTAAAGAATGTAAACAAAAACACGCATACATTTTCTTCTCGAGACAAAAACAATGTAAGATATTGCGAGGTCTACCCCCTCCCCTCTGACTTGATTACAGGGCGAAACAAGGTCTATCATTGTCACGGTTCGTGTTTTCAACTTTCCACGCGAACCGATGAGGTTCACCCTCACCCCACTTGCTTGGTCTCCCGCCTACGCGTGTGTACTGTTTATACACACACAATTAAAGTATTATTAAAAAATTCATATTATTTATTTTTAACTTTAACACTGTATCTTGAAAACCAGAGCGGTTAGCCTATAAGATCTATACAATTTTTTGTTCAGCGTTAAAAGTACTACCAGAAACCATCGTCAAATTAAGACGCCAAAGTTATAGAAATCTTGCCTTATAATACACCCTGTATATGAGTCAATAGCTTAATTAATCTTTATTCTTAATAGTTAACAAATTATCATTTATCTATTTTTTTTTATCAGTTTGAAATCGAAAAAGATCATTATTCATCACTAGTTTTTAATTCTCAATATTAATTGTTTTTGTTTAATTATTATTATATAAGTTTAATTATTATCAAAGTTTGTCAAAGTTATTTTAAAATTTAACGAGTTATACTAACATTTATGTTACTTATATTTATATTGATTTAGATTAAAAACATCTTTCATTTTCAATCGTTTGTAAATAGAAAATTATTTATTCTGTAATATTTTTATTTTTGTAATATATTTATTTTCGTTAATTTTATACTATAAAGAAATATTTGTATGATATAAAATAAAAATGGCACGATATGTCTGTAACATTGCAATTCGGTTTTAACATTTTTTTTTTTTTATTACGCGGTATCCATTATTAATGTAGAGAATCTAAGCCGATTTTTAGTATTTTTTGAATTTTTTAAAACAACCTAAATTTGAGAAAGTTATAGCTTGCTAAAGTTTCTTTGATGACGACAACTTCAAAAGGTATGACGTCATTTCTTATATAAAGTATGACGTCACAGCACACTTTCGTGTACTATATTTTCTTCAATTTTGAAGATATTGCAAAAATTCAAAAAGTTTACAAAGAAAGTATGCCATGATCTATCAGACCGCTTAATCAAAAAAATTCATGTTAAAACCAAATTGAAAAGTTAAAATAAAAAATGGATATTTGGATATTTTCTACGTTAAGAAAAGAATGATCTCAGAGTTGATATATATAGAAGAAGATCTAATCTTTGAGAGTGCGCAAATTAAAAAATTGCTTAAAAAGGATATTCAGTAACTTTGGATTGTTTCGTAATATAAAATAAGTAATATTTGCATAAAACATAATATATTGCACATAAATATATGTATATGTAAGGGGAGATAAATAATTTATAAGAATTAATATAAATTATATGTTGTGATGTTGGACATTTAATATAAATAAAAGTATGCTTGTATGTTTCTTCCAACATACATAAGAGTAAAAAAATAAAATGGTTAATTTTTTAAATAGTGCATGTAGATCAGAGAACAAAGAATATTACAAATAAATAGGAATATTATACATATAAGTATAGAAATGTTCTCAGTGGTTTATTCCCATTAGGTATATATTCTCAGTATTTGAAGTATAGAAGTATTAAATATTTGAATGATATTATACGCGCTATTAGGTAGTAATTTCGCGAAACGACGTTGATAAATCAATTGAATGACGTGTGAAATTCCAATTGCACTTAAATCAATACGTACAGTAACGCGCTTTTTGCCGGGAAGAAAAATTTCTCTGTCGGCTGTAGAGGTGGGTTTATTGGTAGATAGGTTGGTTTGCCGGCTGACTGGTTGGTATCGATGTGCAGGCTGGCAAGCGGGCTATGCTGGCTCAGCACTCTCCCTCATACCTCTTCTCTCCTCCCGCGTCCTCCACCACCTTTACTTCCGATTCCGACAGCCGTAGCTATACAGCCTTAATCTCGCCTGCGAGCCTCATCTCGAAATTCCTCCTTAAACTTAGCCTTCTTGAAAGCCGCAAAAGCCAGCTACAGTTAATGACTTTTAATTTGCGGGTAAAAAATTACTTTTAAAATTAACATTAAATTAAAACGAATTTATTCCTCGATTTTCACGTACCTTATTCCCAATCGTCATTTGTTTTTATATAATCGTCCCCGATTTGGTAGATTATTTGTCGCCGAAGAAAAAATGTCGACAGAGCTGATGCGATTGTTAAAATTTTAACGTTAAATACCATTGTTATTAACCCATAAATGATAAAAATATTTATTTAGTAAAATTTAATAAAGAATAAGATTGTACATTTTTTGTATTATCCGTTATTCTGTAGCTTTGTAAAACTTTTAAAACTTTATTCTCAATCAATCTCTTATTTTCAATCATTCATAACTTCATGGAAACTATATTAGTCTCTCGAGATACTTATTTGGATTATGAAAAAATTAATCTTACATTAAAAAGAGATCTGGAAAAGGTAGTACATTAGGTTTATAATTTTGATAAGTATTTTTTATTATAATATGTACAAAGATGAATATCTATTAATATTAAAATTCGCATCAATTCTCATTATCAGAAATGTTACTAATAAAAATTTGTGAGTTACAAGATAATAAAGGACTTTTCACACATAAAATAAACTTTGAATAAATAAATAATAAGGTATTATTGATTGTTCTATAATCTGGGAATTTAATGTATAAAATGTATACATACGAGATGTAACTGAGAGAAAATTTGTATTAATGTTGATTATAATAAACTAGTACTGGTACAAAATTATTACATTTGGGAATGGGAATTACCATGGAATAATATTATAGAAAAGAAACTGGAAGAGCTAATGTTACACATATAGGTAATGTTAATATCATAGAAAAAAGAGAATTTTATAAGCTACATGGCTTCTAGAAAAGCGGATTCTGTGTTTTCAAGAAGTACTATTACAATCAGGTTGTTGTACTAGAAATTACGACAGTTTTTGTGCCAAGGAAACCACTGCTATTAGCAATTTCAATTATGCGCTTCAACGGGCATAACGAATCGCAGGGTGTACGCACGTGACCGCGTTGTAATTAATGGAAGGACCTGATGGTGGAGAGTACAGCGGCACATTGATTGTAGTCAACTAGACCGTTTCATTTCGCTTCGCATCATTATGCTGATTGCGATGTCTATTAATCCGCACTAATTCAACTATTGTATTGCGCAACTCTATTACTAATTATTTTTGAACGTACGTTAAAGACAATATTTTGATAAAGATTATTTTTAAAGATATTACTTTTATACACATATATACATATATATCTATATATATTTTCTGAGACGCACATTACGTGCGCGCGGACGCGCGCGCGCACGCGCATGCACACACACAAAAAGAAGGTAAAACAATTTTCCATCAAGTTTTTAAATTGGCGAAAGTTTATCTTTTATATTTTATAAAAAGATGAAAAAAGAATATCGCTGTTATGGTATATTTTCATGCAATTTATGTGGTATTTCGTAATAGAAAACATTTATGAGAGAGTTTATGGTTTTATATTAACTAATTATAAACATTGCGCGTGTACTTGGCGCCTTTTTTTACTTTTTTTTGAAAAAGGTAATTTTGTACTGATATTATGCATTTTGTAGTGATAAGCAAGTATCGGCAACAAATTTCCATTTCTCATTTTTTAATTATTTACAAATTGACAATAACAACGAATTAAATTTTTATTTTTATTATATATATGTATCTATATATATAAAACCTCTTATATTTTTACAAATATACATATATGTGTATTTATATTCGTATTATATAGAGAATCGCTATAACATTAAATGTAATAATAGTTATAATATAGAACTATTGTCTTCTATTTTTGAAATTTATTAAATATGTATTGATTAAATACGTATTTATTATATTTAATGTTATTCTTGCAATTTTCTATATTAAGTGGATATAAATACACATATATATCGTATATCTACATATGTATATATAATATTAACATGTTTTTTAAATCATGTTTAACTGCAATAATTAAATTATTTATATTAAACCAATTAATAATTTTTAAAATAAAAAAGCCGTAGCCGGATAAGAAGGGTTCAATGTGCCTCCGCACGCGGATCATGCTCATTTTGCTTCCTCATAGAGGAAGCTTTGTTTTCGTAAAAAAAATTTTTCTGTTTTTTTTGAACGTGTTCTGAATGTTCTAAAATGTCGAAAAATTGTAATTTTAAAAAATGTCT
This sequence comes from Temnothorax ravouxi, assembly GCA_030770255.1. Classification (NCBI taxonomy): domain Eukaryota; kingdom Metazoa; phylum Arthropoda; class Insecta; order Hymenoptera; family Formicidae; genus Temnothorax; species Temnothorax ravouxi. The sequence goes on from JASTWP010000854.1 coordinate 104,615, forward strand.
GTATGTGTGTATGTATAATGTATGTGTGTATGTGTCAAATTTACCAAAAATTTCTATAACTCCAGAACTAATTAACCAAATCTTAACGAATTGTATATGAAATAGGGGTAGAATTTTACGGTGAGTGCTACAGAGTGTATAGTTACCGATGTTCTGGAAACCGTTTTTTTAAATTCTTTTACCCGTAAAAATTAGAAAAATTAAAAAAATCGGTTTCTCGAACATCGGTAACAAAAAAATACACACTCTATAGCACTCTCCGGAAAATTCTACCCCTATTTCATATACAATTTGTTAAGATTTGGTTAATTAGTTTCTGGAGTTATAGAAATGTGTCAAATTTACCAAAATTTTAAAAAATATGAATTATTTCGAAATTTTTATTTTTATTTTTTACAGCAAAACGGTTCACTATTAAGAGCTAATATTTGACCAAATTGTAAGTGACACTGATAGCAATCAAAGCAAAAAAAATGAGCATGATCCGTGCGGGGGCACATTGACCCTTCTTATCCGGCTACGGCCTTTACCTGACAATATGACTAATTATTCCTTATCCACTAATTATTAATTTTCAAATAAGTAATAATTCATGTATTAAAAACACATGAAGAATATAAAACGATACGAAACTGGAAACTACTGGAACAGATTCGGGTCTGGACTAATACTACGTTTACGCGAGCGTTACTTCTGTAGTAACTAACGATATATCACTCGTTTACGCGGAATAAATTATCGTAAGTTACTACAAAATCCCGTTTACGCGAATGAATTATCGTAAGTTACTACAAAAAGTAACGCTCGCGTAAACGTAGTAACAATTCCACATTTGGACTTTGCATCGCAATATCTTCGCTCGTGGGGCACGTAACGGAAAAAGTAAAGACTCTTATTTATAAATCAAACCCCAAGCTATCGATCAAGCCTACTTAGAAA
>JASTWP010000855.1:0-105461 GCA_030770255.1 Temnothorax ravouxi
TTGCCATTGTCTTTCCTCGTGATATCTCTTCATCTCCCGGTGAAGGACGTTTGCCAAGGAATAATTTCGTGTTGAAAGGGATAAATTTAGCAGTAGGCGGCTCGCGAGCTGGTAAGCCATCTGCAAATGCACGTGTACTCTGGTCGGCTAAACAGATACAATGAGACTTCCTGTGTGCATAGAGAGACCGAGTCCTTTTGTCATTGGTATCGCCCATGTAGGATAGTGTGACCAAATGCCGGTAAAGCCTTTTGTTTCATGTGGGCTACCACGCACGCAGCCTCGAGACACTCGCGCTATACCGTTCGAGGATGTGCGCGGGAATATCTATAAATGTACTTGGGCAAAGGGCAATGCGCGCATATAATTCCACGTGTGTAATTTCAGGTACCGCGTGTAATTAATCCTTTAATTAAAATTGTGTTCTCTTTGTCCGGCGATTCACTTCTGTCGTACTAAACGGCGGAGCGTCTCGAGGCGACGATGCGATCATGTCCCGGCTTGAAACACTTTTCGAGACGGCCATTAACGCAAATATTCCGTCGCATTTCCCGAGCTTCCATTTTCTCTCCCGCGTTTTTCTTCCTCTTTTAACTTTTACTTGCTTTTAATCGATCATTTTACGCAGAAAAATAAATTTAACCGCTATCTGATGCACACCGGTAATAAAATTGTCCGATCTGCCATGGAGTTAAGCCACGCACTCAGTCGCTGTCGAACAGACTGGCGCACGATATTTAAATCAAGTCGAAGAGGAATAGTGCGTATATATTAATGGAATCATAATTGGGGTCTTAGAATACCGGGAGAGTAATACGCGATTTACAGTGGCGCATATTACGCTATTCAGCGAAAACGCTAGTACAGTCATGATTATGAAGGTATTTTCGTACTATTAAAGTACGTTTCCGTTAACTCCTCATACATATTCAACGAATGGAGAACGTGCCTAAGAGGCGAGATATATCCGGCATTAATTTCGGCTTATGTATAATACCAAAAACTTCTGCATTGCGAAAATATGAAGTCGCAAACGTTTTTCACTCGGCGATTAAATCAAGAAATAATAGCAATTTCTTAGAGGGCTTTACGCGGCAAACTTTATATGTAAATATAAATTGTGCTCCGCCGTTCCCCTACAGTTTTGAATTAATTTAGTTACATATCCAATTTCAGTGAAACGATGTCGATTTTATCTCGCCATTATCGTTATCGTTTTTCCGTGATGATGACTGGTTACCGATGGCGTATCTCGCGTACCTAAATACGCGGATTACGAGTTCCGTATTGACAGTTCGATATTTAGATACAGGCTGCACGTATCCTCACTTTGCGCACTCGTAGCGCACTTTAAATCAAGGACCCGGACCGGATGAAGATATCGGTTCGGTTCCGGTTTTTGGTTTATTAAAATACTTAGTTTCGTTTTCGGTTTTCTAGCTAACAAAAATACCGGTATTACGCAAATTACAATTTTTTCCGGTTCCGGTTTATTAAAATTTCTTTTTTATTAAATTAAATTTTTTACATATGCATATTGCGTATGGTGGATATGTACTTATAAGTTGTAAATCTTAATTTTTGATACATATGTTTTTATTTTACATTACATACACATGTTTTTATTTTTTATTTTTAATTTTATACGGCTTGTATAAAATATGTTTAATAATAATAATATATTTCCAATAAATGATGTTATTTTGACGTATATGTCATTTCTTCATTATTTTCAAATGTTTTCATATTCTGGGTCTTAATTTTTTTGAAGATATAATGACTTTTAACGTTACCGGTTTTATTATAGACTTTATAAAATTTCCATACGGTTTACGGTTCTGGTCCGACAAAACACACGGGGTACATTACGATATGCGGTTTTCGGTTTCGGTTCCGGTCCGGTCCGGGTCCCTGCGTAGAGAATATTGTACTATGACTTTTTATGCGTTGTTCATATTTATTTATGTAACAACAAGTCTCTGTATACTTTACGTGCTTTGCATACGTTCGGGCATTACTATACTTACATTTTTATTAATACGTATGATTCGCACGTTCTGATGCTTTCCGATATTTAAATTGGAGTTGCATATGCATTAAACAATAATGCAATTTTCTCGTTCTCTGCCCGGAGAACACGCATTTCTCATTCGCACGTTACGAGTGCAGATATTTAAATATCTTTCCTCGGTGATTTATGCATTCGGTAACGGCTAGAAAATGAAACTATAATCTAGTTTTCATCTGAGACTATATTTCAAACATACCTATACGTTATTTTAAATCTCGTTAATATCAAATCTCATTAAATATCTGCGAAATCGTTAATTTAATCGGACGAGAGAAAATACGTACGCGATCGCGTTAATAAAAATCTTTCTCACCTTTTTTGCTATGGAGCTTATCAATAAAGCAAGTTATCTAATTGCAAGAGACATGTATTAACGTATCTAGCGTAAGATGTTTAAATTGACGAACTCTCCCGTCGTGCCCAGGACGCGAAATATTCCTTTGCATTTCCGGAATTTACTCTAATCGCAAGTCAGCAGACAACGGCATAGGTTTGACGTAAAGGAATTTCCGATGCACGCTGCGTGCATCGACAACGGGGAGGCGCGCGTTGTCCGTGCGATTGTATGCGTGCATTGTTACCCCAACAAATCTGCCTCGAATCAGCGATGGATCTGCCGTACGTTTGTAACTAACCGCACCGTACCCTCTCAAATGCACTTTGCATGCGGCCGCGCGATAGGTGCCTAACTTCCAGCAGAATTAGATAACCAAACGAGCATTCGCGTACCGCACCGGGGCCTCCCTTCCGCGCGCTCTTCTCCCCGCACGAGTACCTAATAGTTCGATCGTTTTTCGGAATATGCGAGTGTTAGCTACGCGGCGAGTGTCCGACTTGATTTAAATATCGTACGCCAGTTTGTTCGACAGCGGCTGAGTGCGTGGCTTTAGCTCCATGGCAGATCGGACAATTTTATTATCGGCCGGGGTGTACGTGTACAGATACAAGCTGCACGTATCTTCACTTTGCGCACTCGTAGCGCACTTTAAATTAACGTCAGGCAGTTGCCATTGTCTTTCCCCGTGATATCTCTTCATTTCCGGGTAAAGGACCGTTTGATGTTTCAGAATAATGACAATCGGAATTTTATGATGATTTTCAGCTATCAAAAAGTAACCTGCTCTTATATTTTAATATTGCATCCCCATAAGGTATGAATCTGGGACGTGTGAAGTTAGCACCCAGCATTAAAGTTCCGTAGTTCTGATCTGAGTTTCTACTTCATTTTGAAAGAGATTAAGAGTTTTCTATAGTTTGTAGAAAACTGATTAACAGTCGGGTCAAATAAATTACAATCTCGATAATTTAAGGTAACAGCAGCAAATTAAATAAACGATTATGTATACTGTGATATCTTTTTATGTACTGTGATAAGAAAGACGAACGAAATATAGAAAGTCGGAAATCTCGGTGGAACTTTGCGATCTGCACAGCTTGCGTAGTGGAAGTAATTTTCAGCTTGCGTGCAGGTGTAAATCGAGCACGATCTCGGTACTGCAAACTAACCACGGAGTTTCGTATAATTTTATTACTTACTTACGCGTTGTATCGCTAAACCGTAGTTGCATTATATTAACAGGTTTATCGAGGGAAAAGGTGGGGAGTGGAGTTATTTTGCTTAGCATTAGAAAATTAACCTTTATATACAATCGACTTACGGATATCACCCTTAAACAGGGTGATCGGTGCGATCTGCGCAATTTTTAAAGAAAGCTATTAGAGAATAAACAATAGCACTTACTCGACTATTATCTAGGAGCATACTTTATACAGACGCGTTTGCACTTTTCCTTGATTGGATGGTCATTGTCGTTAGTTTCCTTATCTCGCAGCCAGCGCGACTGCGGAACAATTGTATCGGCAACGATGTGACCAACGTTCCGACTCGCGAAAAACACGTAGTCTTTTCGCTTTCCTATCGCATTGTTGCATTCAGTTCCTTCGTTGTTTATTTCCTTGCGCGACGACGGGATAATTCGCTAATAGAGAGACAACTCGCAATTACTCCGGCGTTGTCCCTTATCGCCTTTTGCAGCGACACTTTCTTGGAATACTTATTGTTTACCTCCGTTTTGGCGACATATTTTGCGCGCCATTCGAAAACAACTTTATATCGGGTACCATCGCCGCTTAATTGTATTAATTAATTAACTACCGAGAACTACCAGTGAGACCGACTTACAGGCACATTACGGTAACAAGTTTTGCGGTTGTGGAAAGACGGAAGTTGCTCTAGGTCAAAGTTGAACACGATGGGGGACTTCGAGGCAAGCCATTCAATTCCGCAAACAGGATTTATCTTCGCCCGCTCACTCGTCTCGCGTATCCTTATTTTGTTTCTCGCACCTTTCTTTGTCTTTCTCCGGTGATTCCTACGTTCAACAAAGAGACAATTTTCCTGATGGACGAGCATTCCGAAATGTTTCATTGACCGCTCGCTTGAAACTTCAAAGTAACTTCTAAGCAATTTACTGCGCTGTTTAAAATGTAAAATTTTAATTCAAAACTCTCGCGAAGGATTTATTCCGAAGTAAAAAAAAAGTGTCGAATTGTATAACTTCTGATCATCATCGTATTTTTTGTGCAGTCATGAAACTAGAATCAAAGGTGTAACATTTCGATTTGAAGGTACGCAGAGCGACGGAGGAAGATGGGACTGATAATTCGATTCGCAAATACAATTTATTTCCTTTTGTTCTTTTACCGTGTCGGTCTTGTCCTTCCTGCTTCTCTTAGCCTTGAATCTTTTTTGCCCTTTGATTCACTTATCGCGCTAAAAGACGATTTACTGATGGACCGACATCTGCGGGACGACTTTCACTTTGTTGCTTTTTACAAAGGTGAATGTATGTCCGCAATATCGCTCATTCTTTCATATGTTCTTATTTCAGAAAACATTTTTTGCTAACGATAATTTATAAAAATATTTTTTAATTAATTTTTTATGTCTATGTTATACCAACCGAGACTTGATTAAATTATTTCTCGAATTAATCAGATCTTTTTTCTGGAATTTATCGCGCTATCGGAGACGGACATATCTGTCTTTTTAATCTTAAAGCATGGCAACACCTTATAGCGAAACGCGCGTGAACGATATAGAGGCGTCAATTCAATCCACAAACGGGATTTATCGTCCCATCTCCTTTCTGCCTTTCATCCCCGCCCATAGATCTCTCGTCTGCCTCGATTTTCTTATCGTGCGGAAAGATTCTCCGACGGAGAGATGCTCCCCGAAGATTTTCTAAAGTGTGTTTTTTTTTTGGATCTTCCGGAAATGACGCTTATCCAGAATTACCATTGTTTGATCTGTATCGTTCCGCGATTCTACTGCAAACCCTCGAAAAGTTCCGATCAATATAGTAAATTGAAAGTCGAGGTTTATAACGTCCAACGTTAAAAAGTTGTCGCCGAATGACGTCTTGGAATGCCTTACAACATCGTGGAAGATCCTCGAGGGCATTAACGGATTACGCGTGCTCATGCCTAAAGCCAAATCGATTCTCCCTGAATAATCGATCCATTATCCAGCACGCGAGATAGATGCATCGCTTCCGGTGTATTGAAGGATCTTTCCCAATGTACACACACGTCCTAAACCCTCGCTTCTAAGAAATTGCTTTCATGAATTGCAGTTTGCCGGGAGAAATTAGTACCGTCTGTAAATTATTCTTAAGCCGAAGAATTACGACCACGATCCTCGGTACCTAAGGAATTACATTGGAAGTTAACTTTTGGATCGTCTTTTAAATTAGATTTATATATTTGCGTGAAGTTTTCTGCTGAAGTACGGTCGAACTTTCTCAATATTAACGCGCTGATACCGTCATCTCGGCGCAATTAACATGTCCGTACTTTAATCTATCCTTTTCCCCATTATTTGTTTATATCTTCGCGGATAAAATTTCTTGGCAGCAGCATAAAAAATACGCTCTTTGCCATAAACCTTAAATATTGTCTTTCTTCCGTGGAAAAAACGAGCCGTCGTTTACCTCGGCTTTATACCAAGAGGCCAGGGCGGTGGAAAAATGAAAGGATCGTAAAGTGGTGAAAACTTTATATTTCAAAGGTGTCAACAACGCTCGAGTAATGTCCTGACTAACGAGAAAACAACGCTTAATGGGATACCTGCGAGCCTGCGCCACGATCGAGCCGTAATCGTTTTCTCGAACGACGCCATCGCCGAGAAAATACAAAGCGAGTAACGTAGAACGGTATTCAGTTGGATGGTTTCCTACGACAGGGTTAAAGAATACAGAGTTTTCATGTAAAACGTGACTTTTCGTCGATTATGTGCAATATTTAGTTTTAAAAGCAGTACAAATTACATTTCTTAAAATATCGAATTTAGGTAAAATGTTAACACAAAATTAATGCGACGTACGTTTAGCTTGAAAATAAATGAGTACCGTATTTCGTCGTATAATAAATTAAAAAAGCCAAGGTGGAGCACTTAAAAAAGTTATAAATTTAATGTATCGTTAAATATGATTAAATATGACCTATTTTTAAGTATTTTTTTATCTTTTTCTCTCTCTCTTTCTCTTTTAAATTAAATTTATTTTTAATTAATAAAACTTCACAGTTATTTTTAAATTAATGAATACATGGAATATGAATTGTTAAAAAGTGATCTAAAAGAAAGTCAAAACATTATGTAATGTATTTCAATATGCTTTCATGAATTGCTCCACTAGATATTTTTTTCTTAATTTTTTTTGACGTATATTGTTTATAAGTAACTTATTTTACACGTTTTGTGCTTCTAAGCAACCCTGTCGTGTATTCGCGTTATAATTCATGCATTAAATTCACACAGCCTTTGTGGAGCCTCCTCACATCCGGTGATTTCGTGATCTTTAGAACGTCTTTTATGGGCGGTGTCACTGAAATCGCTGCGCTTCCTTCCGAGAGTATGTATTCTTCATGAAGGGGCGGGATTCGAAGTGGTGGGCCGAAGCTTTTGAAATGCCCGTGACCGTGGCTTTCAAACATATGGTGATGATGGTCCTCGTGGTGCTTATGATGATGGTCATGTCCATGCTTATGGTGGTGGTCTTCGTGATGCTTATGACCTTCGTGATGCTTGTGATGATGTTTATGATCGTGTCCATCGTGATGATCATGATCCTCATGGTGATGATGATGCCCATGATGATCATGATGATGCTTATGATCGTGGCCGTGCTTATGATCTTCTTTATGGTGGTGACCATGCTTATGGGACTCATGATGATGATGCTTATGGTCTTCATGGTGACCATGATGATGATCTTCGTGATGACCATGGTGATGGTCCTCCTTGTGACCGTGTTTATGTTCATGGCCGTGCTTGTGGTGATGATCTTCGTGATGGTGATGCTTGTGGTGCTCGTGATGGCCATGGTGATGCTCTTCATGATGGTCATGCTTTTGATCGTGATGATGCTTGTGATGATGGTCTTCGTGATGATGATGCTTATGATCTTCATGATGGCCATGTTTATGGTCATGTCCGTGTTTGTGGTGATGGTCTTCATGATGGCCGTGATGATGCTCTTCGTGATGGTCGTGCTTGTGCTCGTGTCCGTGATGATGCTTATGTTCCTCTTTATGCCCATGCTTGTGGTGCTCTTTATGCTCGTGTCCATGGTGATGATGATGTTTCTCAGTTTCCTTATGACTATGATGATGATGATGCTCGTTAACGTGATGATGATCATGGTGATGATGATGCTCATTATGATGATGATGCTTGTGATGATGATGATGCTCAGAATGGTGCTTATGTTCCTCATGGTGTTCATGCTTCGAATGGTGATGATGCCCATGATGGTGCTTATGCTCTCCATGATGCTTATGGTCCGTGACCATGCTTGTGGCCGTGTTTGTGGTGATGTCCATGTTTGTGTTCGTGACCATGATGATGCTTATGTTCTTCATGGTGCTTTTGTCCATGATCATGATGGTGCCCATGGTGATGATGCTCATCATGATGGTGTTTATGATCTTCGTGATGTTTATGTTCCTCATGATGATCATGGTGGTGCTTATGCTCATGACCATGGGTGATGCTTATGTCCATGATGATGGCCGTGCTTGGCATGATGGTCATGATGTGAATGGTGGTCATGATGATGACCATGATGATGTCCGTGATGATGTCCCATGGTGGAAGGAATGGGATTTATGATGAAACGCCCTGTCGAAATCGTGAATTCTGCGTTTGCGATTCAACGACCGGTGGAGTCACGAAGGTGACGTGACCAATTGGTGGCGATGTCTTCAGTTATCCGCGTTATGATCTGCTTGGGTTGCGGAGTGATTCGTGGAACGATGCTGGCACCGAGACCCGCGCCAAAGGTTGTTTCGAGAAGCGGGAGCGGAGTTTGGCCATTTAACGGTAACAATGGCTGCTGGGAAGGTTAGCCCGAGATCGGCTAGCTGTCGTTTCTTCTGATTTCTTTCGGCCGGCGCAATAATGCCCGGCAGCTTCTCGAGCACGAAACGGCCGCGGCGGCTGCAATTGTCCCGGCAGCTTGATGGAGCCGACCAGTTCTTGCTTGGGGCGGCGACACCTGCGGTCGAATCTCATCTCGTGTTTTTAGGTTCCTGGCCGGTCGCTGCTGCCAGCAACAGACCGACGACCGGAAACCACGCCTAGGATGACAGACGATCTCGGTAAATGGAACCTGTTTCGTGGAACGGCGATGTCTTTTTGGATTGTTAATCTAGTAGCAACTTATCAATTAGCGCTGAATTTTGATTATTTGTAATAATTATAGTACGTGAGAATATGACATCTTGGATATAATAATTTACTTTTATAATTCTAATTATAATTTGCTCTTATACCTGAATTATGACGATTCAGATTGTAAGCCGATTGCTCATTACCTAATCGCATTCTAAATAGAGAGATAGTTCTTCTAAAGAAACGACCCGAATAATGGGCATTTAACTTCCAATAGATATAAAGCGTGTCGAATCAGACAGAGTCAGTTTTGTCGCACACACGTGTACGCGTGCACGCTCGAGCGGAAGAACCGGAGATAATATCCAGTAAATCGTCGGGGAGTCGTTTTATCGCGTTTCGGTCTTCTTGCCTCGGATTCCCCGCAGGAAGAAAGGGAGAGAGATCGCTCGACTAACGAGAACCGAAATCACATCTCGAGCTGTTAGGAAAATTAGCGTGGTCAGCTGGCGGTATGTTTGCCGCAAGAAATCAATTAATCACGCTCGAATATAATCGCGCCGGTGATTTATTCGAATTTCCAGTAGGATTGACGCGCGTAGGGATTGGGAATCAGCCGAAGACGATATCAAATTACATTCTCAGAAATCCGCTTTTGCGATTCACCCGCCGGATTGAACTTATACTCGGCCGAAATTGACGAAAGTAGATTGAATCTATGATGCGATTTCGCGCTTTATCTTCTCCGGCTTTATTTAATTGAGCGGTTTTCCAAACCGGGATTTCTTACTTATATAAACCGTTCTTAGCTATTATTACTGATCTGTAGAAATGAAAATTAGGTTACCGTGCGAATGTATATTTTCTTAATCTGTTTTGCGCTCGGAAATTGTACTATGTTATTGTAACACGGGGTGAATTTTATTTACAGCGAATTCTATTTTCAGATTTTATACTATAAAATTAAATACGTGATGCAACATTTCAAAAATAAGAGATTATTAAAATATAGGTATAAATCTGCGACTAACAAATGCAATTATAAATTCAGAAATACCCAGTGAATCCTATTCTCTCAAGTCTAATGTAAACTTTAGAACGGATAATATCGCCAAATGTATGTCAATTGCAAACGAGACCGACGCTGAACGGTATGAAGAAGCTTTCAGAACGATTACTCAATGCTTTCGATGGGGGAATAATTAAACGCTATATCCAATTGGAATAAAAAGAGTCCTGTCGAGGGAACTTTAGAAAGTCGGAATCTCGGTTTCCTTTTCCATCGTTTCTTCTTCCGCAATATCTCATTCCATGGCGTCGCGACACCGTCGCCTCCGCCGCCGCTAATTTCCTCGTTCCGTAGTAGCAGCAAGCTGGCGGTGGCGTTCGTGCGAAGCGCTGATATATTCTTGAAATGCAAATGTTCCGGCGCTTAATAACTCGGGATTTAATCAGCGACAAAGCAATTTATATAAAAGATTCCGGATGCTGACGACGACGACGCCCGACGTCGACTGAACGCGGACGGCGCCGTCCGCGACGAGGATCAGAAACAGCGAGACGTGTTTTGTACGTGGGGGGCGGTCTGCCCCGTCTTTCTCTATTACAAACTTCCGGCCACGTTTTTAGCTGAATTAACACGATACAGAGGGACGCGTTCGAGCTTCCGAAACGCGAAATTTTCCAGGGCGCACGCCAATTAACCGCAAATGTTTCATTGCTCGCAATCGATGACGGACGTCCTAATGAATGACTTTTATCTGTGACATTTGTACGTCACAACTGTCCGCAAACTCGCGCCGGATACATTCGGACTGAAATCCAAACGGATGTCAACGATAAATTTGGAGCTTTGTATCACGTAGTGGCCACTATCCATCGTGATATTAAAAGCTGAGTAATGCGCGTATTAATCAAAGTGATGAAAGCGGCTAGCGTGCGAGGGAGGCAGATCTTTATCTTTAAAGGTGAATTACTCGTCGATGAGTCTGTATTCGACGCTGTGTATTATGTACGCAGTACTTCAGAAACGATTACAAACTTTGCGCACTTCATTTACTTGGCCCCGCAGCTACTTCACCGACTAAAGAGAAACGTTCCGAGGGAACTGCTGCGAGAAACTTACCCACGTAACCATGTCGGCGTTATCTCGGCGGGTGCAGCCAGCGAACAACTGGATGCCAAAACTGAGTGACTACGTACTTTTATAGAGAGCACCTAACTCACGATACTTTCTTCCGTGCTAAGCACCAATGTCGTTTACGACGGAGCCTAATGTTTTAATTGTCGTCATAATGCCCGCCGGACCGCGACCGGTTTCGATCGCTATTGCAATCGTTGAAATTCACTCATGCCTAATGATTGTTTCTATTCGAACTTATTTCCGCCGCGCTAGAAGAGCTCGAGGAAGTGCCGATCACCTTCCATTCGGTAATATCGACGATGTAGGAATATCGATTGACACATTGCAGCAAATCTTTAGAAAAATATATCATGCAACATGATATATTTCGTCCGAATTAATTTCATACCGAAATACCGTTAATTTATTTTTTCTGTATGCAAAAGTGTCCACATAATTTCTATGAATTTTTATGCACTGTTTTTGTACAACGGTAATAAAGCGTACAGTGGATATATGTCTGAATGAGGATGCGCGTATGAATAAATATGATTTTTATATGCATTTAAATTTTTGGCGATATTTATACCGCATGTACAAAAATTTATCCGCGAAATAACAGAGTACATTACAGTTGCGCCAATTATCCCGGTTTAAGAGGAAGTAGTAGCTCTTAATTACCGGAAATAAACGGACGGACGCGAAACGCGATCGGCGGCGTTATTATTGCCGCCAGCTATTGTCGTAATTTTACTCGTTTCTGTAATACTAATCGAATTTTCCGCTTTCACGTCACTTTCATATCCGATCGCGTCCCTTGAGGGCAATGACAGCACTCGCGCTGCATAGAGTGTTCAATACGCATATTAAACGTAACGCGATCAACTAGAAATGAAACAAGCGATGCGTACGACTGAGCTAAATTAGTAACGTTTACTCAATAAGGCGAATTCTGTAGTGCCTTCCTACGTCACTCTCATTGACACGAACGCTCGGGGACGACCATTAATATTAATGCATCCGATAATGTACTTACGACGTGATGGATTAAGCAAACTTTATCTCAAGTTATTACGGAGTAAAATTAATTAAAAGCACGTGCCAGCGGCGAAATATATTTTAAATATATTAATTCGTTATTTGATCCCTCGAACAAAATGATATCACACGAAGAAGTGTTTATTGATATAATATTTATTGCAGTAGTATAACACATATTTAATATTCGATTACAGTATAGGTATTTATCGGAGTTAATATGTGATAACTCGATATCACATATTTCGCGCACGGTTTATTACGGTCGAATTTATTTATTTGTGCCAATTATCTCGCAGAACATCGTTATTAGCGATCAAATAATATGCACAAACGAGCGACAAGCTTTGAAAACGGTTTCGAGATTTTGAAAGTATTCTCCTTCCATTCACGCAACTGCGACCGAGAGTTGAATCGAGTGCATTAGAATTCTCTAATAGTCTAGAGATTATTGTCAACATATGGCGAGTGTTTCCTTATCGCGGATATCACGCGAAACGTTCTCGTGAAACGGCAGTAAAGATAAACACCCGACGTGGCAACGTTATACTCGTGGGGCCAATTGCGATGCACACAACTCTATATATAGTTCTCTCGTAAAACACTTATTTTCTGTCGAGCTCCGTGCTAACTCGTCGTAGTGTTCATAATTTTTTGATGGTCTCCGTTTCGTCATTCCACACCCGATTTTCTTCCGCCATTATTACGGTGATTCTCTCTGCGTGCTGCATTCTGTTTTTTAAACTCTGGAATGCTGTCGTACGTGAATTTTATATACATCATATTGAATATGCTAAACTTTTTAAAACGTTTTTTTTTTATTCTTCTCTTCCGTATGTCAATTAATCCTCCGACCTTAATTAAAGCTGGAATTCAATTAAGAAATTCATGGAATTAATTTACTTCTTGCTATAATACGTATAATATTTACATCAATATAATGCTATTTAATAACGTCTACATTCTAGGATTAAGCTTATTGCGAGATTCTTTTACTTTTTCTAGACTCTTACATTTACATTTGAGAAAATTTTTATTCGTGGTACAATTTTCAGATTTAACAGTCTGTAAACTCTTATAGTACTTGCTCCGTCTCGAGTCCAATGAAAAGTAATCTAAAATCTGTTACATCTATATACGGTTTCCAATACCCTCTTACGATACTCGTAAATCTAGATTGTACACGATTTCGATTTGGTAGAAACTTCTGCGGGCTTTTAGTACACCCGCAGTTTCCCGATTAGGGAAACGTAATATTTGTTTAATGCACAGCCAGATAGTGACTGTACCAAAGGGTGGAACGAGAAGAGGCTCGGAGCGAAGCCGAGGTAGGGGAGGCATTATTAGTCAAGCCGCAAGCTTTCCTCGTCTACTGCTCCTCTCCATCTTCGAAGCTGTAGCATTACCAGCGGTCTGGTAATTATTTCCGCACGATTTTCTCGACGATATGGCGCCCGCGTCCTAAATTTAGGAAACAAACGAGATCTTCGAATCGATCGAGATGTTCGTTACGGTATCTTCGTGCAATTCGGGTCGTTCCAGTGTGCATTCTTTACAATTGTATATGGTAGCGAGAGGATAATTACAGAGCGAGTTACACATCGACGCGAGAGTGTTTCGTAAATGCGATAAGGGACATTTTTTGACTTGACATCTTCGCCGGCGTTATCGATTTAAGCATTAGCGTCCCGTTGTGATAATAGAACGGCCATTTATGCGCCTTATCAGCTCCGTGCCATTAGTTTTTTCTTCTTTCTGTTCCTTTGATCATTACAACGTCGACGTATAATCGTATCTGTAAGATTAATTTTCAATACTTCGCGGACGCTTCATTTTTTCCCGACCATTTATTTATTTCAAACGCATGATTAGTTTGGTAGATTTACTGTGCGTTTTAGACGGAATAAAAATCCATGGAAAATAGGAAAAAGTTTCATTATTCAGTGAACATACAATAATCGCGACAGTAGGCGTAATGATAATAATGACGGCGTCGCAACTCATGCGATATGCATCGCCGGCAATTTTGCATTTCGCAGCTTTTGAATTTTCTCTACTCGCATTTCTTTTTTGCGCCCGTTTTCTGTCATATCTCGCTGATGCCCTGAATTTTTCAAGGCAGAATCGCGTTGCAGCATCGAGCAATATAAAAAAGTATGTGCATTTTGTTGCAAAAATTAGCGGTGCATGAAGCTTATTTTCCGCGTTTAACGGAATTGGGTTTTTGACATGTTATGCTATCCACGTTATTTACGGAATGCGATAGAAGGTAAACCAGTACGTACAATTCGGTACTTGTACGTACTTGAAAATGTACGAATTGCTCTGAAAGTAAGTCAAAAGAATTTATAATTACGTAGCGTTCATAAAAATGAGTAGATGATAATTCTGACAGACGTAAAACGAGAAATAAGATCAAAGATTGATTTATCTCGAGACTTCTTTATTTACGTAATCCTACGAAAATCTCCAATTTTATTTTGAGACGAAAGATATTTATAATATCTATTGTGGAAGACGGAAATATGAAAACCCAGTTTGAAATAAAAATACATTTTATCTTATCTTGATTAAACAGACAATTCTTTTTGTCTATTTTTGCAAATACCTGATGCCTGAAAATCTTTCAACCTTTTTGGAATTACTCCGTATAAATAACACGCTGTTTTATAAAAAGGAATGATGCAATGTACTTCGCGAATATTTTATTTTTTTCGAGAAAGCAATAAAAAATAAAATTGCTGGATTTTCGTGCTGCCAGTGAAGATCAGCGACCGCGTTTTTGTCGTGGCCGCGAATGGTCACGAATTGCAGCGACTGTCGTTAAGAATGCGCCATCGTGCAACGCATTGTCCGCCACAAAGCCGCCTACTTGTTAACGCCTTCGAGGGTCAGGAGGAAAGACGAGAAAGAAAGTTAGCACGTGGCGAGGAATTCTGAATAATCAGCAAGAAGTTCGCTAACGAGTGCCGAGAGTACAAAGCCGGTTGCATTTGTGTTGACGAAATGGTCGTACAAGGATTTATGATCATTTCACGATTCTTATTTTACGGAGAAAAAGAGACTAAGAAAAATCGTTCATCTCGCAACAATTAAATTGAATTTTCTATTTTACATTTATAGATAATATAAAGATTGCATTGCAAGAAGATATAATAATAATTTCTATAATATATCATAACTATATTATGCGATATAATTGGATCCTAGTGTATCACGGCTTTATTTAAAAGTGAATTCTAACAATGAATTTTTAATTTAGATTACTCGAGTTCTAGATTTTGAGTGTTGACACCGAAACTTTGGGTGTCGATACCGAAACTTTGGGTGTCGACACTCAACTTTTGGTGTCGACACCCAAATTTTGAGTGTTGACACCGAAAGTTGAGTGTCGACACTCAAAATTTGGGTGTTGACACCAAAAATTGAGTGTCGACACCGAAACTTTGGGCGTCAACACTCAAATGTTGGTGTTAACACTGAAAATTTAGGCGTTGACACCGAAAATGGAGTGTAAACACCCAAAGTTGGGTGTAAACACCAAAATCTTGGGTGTTTTTTTCGTAAGGTTATTATATGATGTACATAGCAAGCATAATAAATAGGGTACGGGAGGGGGGACGTCAAAAATAACGACGAGTTAATCGGAAACGAAGGACGCTCCGGCGCGGGGATATCTCGTGAAAGACGACGGCGTCGGGACGTCATGCCGTACAACATCATTTATTCTTCATCCGTGGCAGGAACAGCAGTAAGGGGCACGAGTAAAACCGCTAAAGAAGTCCGGGATGAACAGCCGTCGGGGCGAGGGACGGAAGGACGGTAGAAGAGGGTGAGAGAACGAGTGGGACAGAAGTGGGGATAAAAAGTACGGTAAATAGACGCCGGATACACCCTCGTAAAACAACTGGCACGGAAGCGCGTCGTTTCTCCGACATTCGTCACCTTCGTTTCGTCTTCCATTGTCATGCCCTGTCGTTCTCAGGACCGACGACGCTGCAAGCAAGAGGAAAGAAGAAGGTTTCCGCCTTCGAGAGAATGCGCTGTTTTCTTTAATGATAATAATTATTATTGGCATATCCACGAAGAAATTTTGTGTCATTGCATCTTCTTCCAGCCGCTACCGGGTATATTAGAGGGAAGCTAGGATAATTGCGTGCCTCTTAGAGTCTAGGGTCGTTTCTTGCAAGCGAAAGTAACGACAAACACTCGGCACACTCGCAACGCCCACTCGCGAATGCATTTGAAAAAATTATTATGAGTTTTTGCACTTGCGATTGCGGTGCA
Organism: Temnothorax ravouxi; assembly: GCA_030770255.1. Classification (NCBI taxonomy): domain Eukaryota; kingdom Metazoa; phylum Arthropoda; class Insecta; order Hymenoptera; family Formicidae; genus Temnothorax; species Temnothorax ravouxi. The sequence goes on from JASTWP010000855.1 coordinate 16,192, forward strand.
GTTTTCTCCTTTGTCCCGAGAGATGGTAGGTCTTTAGGGTTTCGAGAATCAGACGACATTTTGCGAATAGAGACATATGATGTGGGTAAATGATTGTATAACTTGTTTCTCTCTCTTGGAAAAATAATAATAAAATGTCATTGCATGTACGAAAAAAGGGGACGATACGAGGAAGAGGAGATGATGGACGTTTGTATAGATGATCGTGTAACTAAGTATATGTCAGCAAAAAATTGTGCATTAGTGTTATCGTGACAGACACTTCTATCTACTCTTTTTTATGATTATATTTATCATTGCTTATTTAATGCAACATTAAAGTAGCAGTTTTATCAGAAGAGCGCATTTATCATAAGCGATAACGAGGACTTTATTTCTCTTTTTTCGTTACTCCAACCATCTTGTTCGTCTCTTTTCGATGCCAGCTCGCGGAATAAGGCGGAAGTTCGAAGTTTACTAGTCTGTTGTCTCAACGACCTTTTACGAATTAAGAATCGGCTTAAATTATGAAAGCCCTTGCCGTATCTCGAAACGCGGAATTTGCATTCCAAAGACGTAGCGCTTCGCCTTGAACTCCGAACAATTTGTTCGTTTTCGCTTCTGAAGCACTGCAAGTTCGAAGCGAGTCGCGCGTTAAACAGGGACGCTTGACAAATCATAAGTACTTACGAATTTATGAACGAATTCGACCCCATCGCCTTGTCAGGCGTTTCTTCACGAAGAATGATTCAAAGTTTGATAAATGAATACGTTCTGAATACGTCGGTTAACAGGAAAATGCGCCTACGCATATGAAGCGGGCTATTATTACTACCCATTCTTCAACTTTTATTTTGAAAATTTGAACAAAACTTTGCTAATATTTTTTTTAACGGCGCGGAGAATTACGCGCTAAGTTATATCGCATTTTTATTGCAGTTGGCAGAAATTCTTACAGATTTGTCAAGACTTTCGGTCGCCGCGCAAGAGTTACGACTCTTTTCTCGAGTAATTTACGGGCCACGAAGTTTACGCATTACACAATAATAAGCCACTACATCGCCGGTCGGTGCGATAATTGCCACGGGCTCGTGTCTGCGACTAATCCGCTTTGGGAAGAAAAATTCGTCCGCACGCTCCGTTGTGCGCGCGCGTGATTAAACGCGAGCCCGCGCAATCATACGCGTCTCGGCAGCATTTTTCTTCCTAAATCCCGACTTACCGGTCGGCGCCATAAATTCGCCCTGGCCCAACAAACATCACGCGGCCATGCGATGCATACGACGATTCCTCTTTTTTCTCGCTCGTATTTGCAAGCGGGCGTCTCATTTCCCACTCGTCCGCGATTGTGTTCAATTTTAACTTTCATCTCTCACGCTCTCAGAGTACTTACGAGCTTTTGTCTTCTTTCTGTTCTTTTTTTTAAGTGCTTCGTAAAATTTCATCGGCTTGCGACTATTCCATTGCGAACGCGGCGGGAACGCTGAAGTATGTGTTTAAAAGGCGCATAAGAGGAGACGGAAGAGGTGCTGCTGCAGAAACCGCTGTTTAGTCGCCACCGTGCAGACCGTGCTGATTGCCGGCCGCCTTAAAACCATTAGCTGTTCTCTAAGGATGGAAATTCCATCTCTCCCCTCGTCCTGGCGGACGCGATTATTTCAGTCGCTGTGCCGCCGCCGTTTATGCGGTCCCGGAAAAGACGGTCGTGGAGCGTTTCCGTTGGAATGCTGGATTTCATTCCGCTGCCTCGAAATCCTGGCGGGTTTATTGGCAAGGGGCGACAGTCGGTATACGTCCGTATAAGGCACGTGGTCGTTATTCTTTTCCTCTTCTTATTCGGGATTCGTACTTCTCCCTTCCCACACGCCGCTGTTGGCGCGTCTTTTTGTTACGCGAGAGCTACCGCCAATTTTACCGATGGTGTTTCCCACCATGACGCGCATTCTTCGTGTCTATTCTCGATTCGCTTGGTTTCTTCTTTTCCTTCTTTTTTTCTAACCATGGAACAGTGCGGACGATCATTTGTTACCTGAGTGATTAAAAATCTGCGATCACTTTGCTTGCTAGTTTAAGGAATCTTTAAAGAATGTTCGGCAGACTTTCTTTGCTAAATTATTAAAGTTTAATCAAATAGTTAGAAGATAAGTGTATTATAATTAAGTGAATCTATATATTGAAGATAATTTTCGCAGATTGTATTAATTTTTTTGGGCGAGCAGGTATTTTGATAAACATTCTAATTAAATTTATAGATCTTTGTACGATTTTATATAAAATTTATTTTACATTTTGTTGTTATATTAACAGTTTGACAGCGAGATCGATTTCCGCTTTCGTTTTCTAACTCTTTTCTTGTCTTTCGCAATTATCTATAGTTATCTAATATTGTATATATTGACTAGAGACAAAAAGTACCGAACAATTTAACAACTATCTAGTTTCTGCATCGATATTTATGCGAAAGTGTGTCGAGTGGTGATCGTCAAAGTTATCGCCTTATTTCAACCTTGTTTCGATGATGATTTCTTCCCGCTTGAGCGAACTTTATGAGAAGCGAACGGAAAGGTAGTCACTTAAATCCGTACTTATTTTCACGTTTTTGTTAAAGAATTCGAAAAGTACAGTTTATTGAGAATTAAATATATTTGTTGAATATGTGTTATATTTGTAATCGCGATTCAGTTCAGGAATCTAAATGAAGAAAAAAGACACAGTTTGAGCTCTGTGTCTAGCGACTCAACATTTATTAAGTATTATATGCGTACGTATTAATAATTTTTAAAGTTCTAATATACTGATATTCTGATACTAATATTTTGATAATTACGAGTCGGTATCGTCGATTTCTAATGATTCATTCGCTGACGTCTTGACTTGGAACATGAATAGATCATTAACATATTATTGATTACATGACAATTTGTGAATTATTTATAAAATATGCCTCGCGCTATCATTATTACGAGAATATAAAAAAAGCTGAGGGATGAAAACTTCAGAAGAGTGATTTATGATAAGTTTGCTACGACTAATGATTACAAGCGCCGATAATGATACTTTATAATGGTGTATCGTCTTAAGATATGCCCTGATGGTAACGCAACACCTCATTATATTTTCCCGAAGTTCTGTGCCGGTAAGTTTCATCTCTCGATCGATTTCTCCGTTTGCGTTAAAAGCGGCAAAGCAAAGGAACTACCGAAAGCTTTTATTTGGCTGGCGACCGACGACCCCGTGAAATTGGAACGCGAATCCCCCGGGCGAGAAGCCTAAGAGATCTATGGTTTCGGGTCCGAGTTTTCACGCGAGGAGATTTCGGCCGTGGAGGGGCGGGAGGGGGAGGGGCAGGGGGAGGGGGGCAAGCGAAGATTTCGCCGTCATGGGGTTTGACCACTACGTCGTCCTAACCCAGTAAAGGTCCGCATTAGGCTCTCCGAGCTGCTGGTATTCTCCGCGCCCGATCTCGGTTGATTTACGCCGCTGCCAAAGTTTTATCGCCCCGTCCATCAAACCGCGCTCCCGCTGGCGATCGAATCCCGCGGGAATCCGTGCGGGAGCTTCCGGCACGGGCGTTGGAATCCACGGGTTTCGTATGGGATCCGGCACCGGCACGTATAGGAAGCCGTGTTTTAACTCTGAGTAGAGACAAATTTATATCCAGCCGGCTCATAAGTATCCATACGGCCGATCCGGTCCCTTTTGTTGCAATTTCATATCCACCCACCGTTTACAGTCTCATTTTCAGATTGGTCGTAAACACGATTCGTATCATTGGGGGATCGTCGCTTTGAGGCGAATTCCGCTTCCGGGATTTTTCGTATCGTCTCTTTCTCGTAATTTCCGATTCGTTAACTGACATCGCCAATAATTCACCAAGCTGGAAAAATTATGATGGTATTTCGATTAAAGTTGTTCCGATGCATCGCGACGAACGAAGTGAAGTATCGATCGATGCCGACTACGGAAATTCGATCACTGTATTATCGATAAGCGAGGAGCTTGCTTATCATTGTTAAGCCGCATAACGAGAAAGAAAAACGAATATCGGGCGTTCCGGGACGCGCGGAACGGGGAATAAACAATACGTGATCTGAAAGTAAAATCGGCCGCACGTATTATGCAATCAATCCGGCCGACGCCTGTTGTTTTGCGCGACGCTTGGCAAGACTTCCAATTCGTGGAACGGTCCAGCCAATTAAATTCGCCATTTGTCTTCGGGGGTGGTCGTCTTACCCTCTCGCAATCCGTGGTTGGAAAACTTTTCGCTCGAGAAAGATGCAGCCACCGCGCACCGCCGCCGCATCGCGTTCCCCGCGGGAATAAAGAATCGAAGTCGTTTTCTCTCTACGCCACCAAATTGACCCGGGGCCCGTGTGCCCCCTGTGCGGCCCGCGCGTGCCCACCTCATAAATATTTAAATCTAATGAACTTTACAGGCCGTGTAGATTCAAATCAGGACTTCCTGGAGGACTTTATGCCGTGAGAGAGTGAGTGACGCGGCACGCCGCGGCAAGGTAGTTTTTGGCGAGCGACGATGTAGACGTGTTCGATCGATCGAGAATGGCGGAAAATATGTAGACAGCTCCCAATTAAATTTTAGGTGCAATAAAGAAAAATGAAAAAATGGTACAAGGTATATGTATTTCGGAATAAGCTATATTTAGGGATGAAGAAGGACTAACCATTATCAGACAATATACTTCTCTCATGATATGTATATTTTAGTTTTTATTTTTACATTGTATAGAATTAAATTTGGGTAATACACATTTTTAATTTAGAAAATTATGAACATTTGAGTCATTCTCTTGTTGAATAACCACTTTATCTTAATGTAATCATGTAACACGACAATATCTGATTACCATAGAAGACATTTACTTAGTTAATAAGAAAGTTTTATAAACAGGCTTTCAGAATACGACATTTCATATGGAATTAGGTGATAAAATTATATTAGAAAAATATCTTTACTTTATTTAAAAATTGACAGATCAGTAATTGAAAGAAAACTGAAAGATCGCAGAGCGCAGAGATATTATTTTTTTTCATTATCACGTAGAGTCGTAGAATATCGAGGTAACGATAATGTATTTGATCTCTATTCCTGATTTCCGGCACGTTTTTTTCGTTTAGTTATCATATTCTTTCTGGAGTTTTCCTTAGAATTTTCTTCGGCTGCTGCCAAAGTATCTGAAATCGATCTGTATTCTCTTTGAACATTCCTTCCATCGTGTTCATCGTTAAGATTCGATGTAACGCTATAGCGAGATCGTTCTGAATGAACAACGCCGGCGATTGTGCATTTTATCCACCTCATCGAGAATAATTGGACGGTCGGCAAAAAGAGTGGCGGGCGACCAGTGTAGATTTACAGAATAGAACTATATATCGACTGTGTAATTCTAGCGTCAAGAATATCGATAACAAGAATAATCTTCTCTTCTATCTTCGCGTCGCGGTCAAATTTCCTGCCGGATGTTCATTAGGTTTAAAGGATTAGGTTTTGTGAGGATCAATAATACAAAAAAAAATATTTTAGTTGTATTTAGAGAAAATAAGGATAATTTTTTCGAAAAATATTATAGAAAAGAAATGGAAAAGATTTAGAATAACTTCATAGATTGCTATCGCAGACTTGTTCAACAGAAAATATTATCATTTGCATGGTATTACACGCAGACCGGAAATCTCGTCGACTTTGAATAACGATTCGCAGGATGTAGAAGGTTCGAAGCTCTCGTGCTTATGAAGGCACCGTCTGTAAATAATGACTGCGCCGAGGTACATTAGGTAGACGGCCAAATGCCGAATTTAGGAACACTTCCGGCTCGAGAGACTCGAGAATTATGACGTGCCGTCGAAATTTCTCTTTATACAGTAGAGAAGTTATGATTCCCTGACTTTTGGCCGTGCATCAAGGCTATTTACGCGGTAAATATAAGGATAATCATTGCCTGTCGCTCTTGCAATATTTCTTCGCAGAAGGAAACAGTCGGACCGAGATATTGAAATTATGAGGGAACATTGTTAAGTCGTTTAATATCGAGCTTGTAAACATTTTGAGATACTTGTCTTGTCTCGCGAAGAAAATGCCGGGCTTGTTGTGTTTTCCGGAACATATCGTCGGGGTGGAAACAGTGCACTTTCGATCTGGGAAACGATATTTCTCGCGATCCTTGAGTCAATTCGAGTCGGTTGGCTTTGATAAAGCGAGCGGAGTAGAGAAGGCGGCGTTAAAGGATGAGAAAAGTTGGAACGAATGTTCTTGACACGGGACTCTCGCCAAATACGAATCCATCTATGTATATGCACGTGTGTACGTGTATGTACACGTGTTTACGCGTGCCTAACCGACGAAGAAGCATTACCGACAGGCACGCCGCGCCGCTTGCAATATTGAGCTACCCTCGGGGCATACGTCGTAATTAAAGCGCTGAATTATTCGTTGACTTGTTAAAACCCGGGGTGAGAACGTCGTTAGCACCAGCGCGCGCGTAAACAGCCAACCCTGGTCGTGAATTATACGTCGTTCGTCCGTCTACGACGGAGCCTCTGCCCAGTGTCAATATTATCCGAAAACCTGAGGAGGAAGATCCCTCTCTTTAGACAGTGGCAAAGGGCTATCGCTCTATGCCACTGTTACGGACAAGGAACAGCCTTTGTCTTCCCCATTGTCTAACCCTTTCGTTATCGAGTCCTCAGAGAATTCGGAGATACTCGGTCGATGGATATATCGGAGTACGAGTGTCGCTTCTAACAATTTAATAACTATGTTGGATAAAGACGGGTGGTAGGGAAGAAAGGAGGGGTACAATCGACGATGATCAAACGCGAATTCTGTTTGATCGACGTCCTTATAAGCCGATTGCATGTTTGAACTGTAATTACCGGTATTACTCCGTTACCACTCGAAGGATCACCCTCGAGCAGCGACGGTCTAGGATGCGCGCGATAATGCTTCGGAGCCATTAAATTAATGTGGAATTTATGCGAACACGGAACACCCATTGTCGGGGATTGACCGTTAATAATGTCCCGATTATTCGATCGAAATTGCATTTAATTATCTGCTATTTGCAATAATATTCTGATTTATGTTAATTATCATATAAAATTAGCACTACTCGTGACACTTATGATGACACTTCTGTGTCGTTGAAATAATATGACGACTTCAACGTCGAGTCGATTTGATCAGATGCAGTCGAAGCCAAGTGATCGATCGGTCTGTAACTGTTGTTATTCAGTTGTTAATAATTCCTTTTGCGAATCGGCGGATTCGCCATTTACGGCGCGTATCAGGTGAGAGAAAAATTACCCAGGCGGCGACGCACGCATTCGCGCGGTCGTAAAACTGATTAAAAATGTGAATTTCCATAATAATTAATCTCTGGCGTGATAGTTTTTATTAATGAAACGTATACGCTCGCGTTCTCCGCGTTTCGTGTACATCAACATTAATTTACAGCCATGGGAAGGACGATGAAGCAACGATGCCCGATGTAAACACCCCCGTGTGAAATACATGCATGAGACACGTTCGCGCAGCTCGTTCGCCCCCATCCCCTTTCCTCTCTGTCTGCCATTCTGTTTCTCATCCTCTTCCCTCCCTCTCTCCTCTCTCTCTGTTTCTCTCTCTGTCTCTCTTTATTTCATCCAACCCTTCGTATGTCAATATTATCCGAGAGCCACCCTGCTCGCTGTCGGTACTTGGTTTCGTGCGTGCCAGGCGTGAAAAATGAGCCGGTATTTTTCTCCTGATAGTCCCGATGGAAAAAATACAGAAAACGAACTTTTTTGCCACCACCAAAAAGAATTTTTTTTTTACGAGATACCTGGGTATAATAGATTTTTAAGTGATATTTATTGATGATATTTATTATTGAGATCGCGAACCGCGCGGCGGCCACAGTGGATGGAACGAGAATAAAACTGGAACGTTGCGCAAAGACTTTTACGTACGTGTTTTCATGTGTTGCTAAAACAAAAATATATGCTAATATAAACATAGTCTGTTATGGTAAGTTACTTGTATCACAAAAATTGTTCACAATATTCTTGTTTTTGGACCATATATTTCCCTTTTAACGCAGGTGTTGGTCTCTTTCAATATATTCACCGAGCATGCCCCAAAATGCAAAACTGACAGCGTCAACTTTATCTATAATTCATAAATTTACGAAGTGAAATGCTTACTCGCAACTTTCTTACACGATGCCGATGCAATTTCGAGTTTAGACGAAAACGGTACAAGAGAGATAGAGAGAAAGAAAAAAGAGAGAGAGAGAGAGGGAGAAACTATAAATAATTATTTACCGTAAAAGCACCGTGGTAAATGTACAAAAGCGTGCTCTAAAGTTGCGTTTGAATTGAGAGACCGTGCAAGAGTTGGCAGTGCGTTGCCGCGATTAATCGTTATCGCGCGGTTGGGGGAGGGGGAGAGTTATATAAACGGCTGCAGCGAACGGATCTTCTCTGTCGGTTCCGATGATACAATAGAATTACTTGCGAAAGCGGCGAGAGCGAGCGTATATACGCTCGGGCAACAATGCTGGCGCTCATAATTGATACACTTCCATTGTTATCATCGCCAAACAGTGTCCACTCCGGGGTAACTTGGTGTGGCTACCGAGCGAACCGCGCGAGGGAGAAGGGGGAGGGTTAGTGCGAGCCACTTTGTTCTACGTCCGTAAGTCCAATTAATTAAATCGGTAATTACATTCTCTCGGCCGAGTGCCGGGAACGCCGACCGGGCGGGTGTTCTGCGAGACGTCGCAAACGCGTTCGCGCGCGCCGATTGCCGGCCCGGTATTTTATCCAACCGGTAGGATTTCCTATTCGCCCGTTCGCTTTCGTCTTTCTGCCCGGCAACTCGATTATGCCGGGTTAGGTTTTTACCCTTTACCCCCTCCCCCCTTTCTACCTCATCTGGGCAATCTTCTTTTTTTCTTCTTGTTCTTAATTACTCTCGATTCCATAAAACAAGAGTACACAGTTGTCAGCTCATCGCGTGTCATAACTATCCTTAACTGCATAATTATAAGCTGCAACTATTATTCACAACTAATCGTGCGATTCTATATAATAATTATCTAGCTCTCTGTGGACGATTTTACGTGTCGATTATCGAGTCTCGCTGAATAAACAAGTTAATGCTTTTTTGATGATTAGCTGCGCTGCGTTACAGCATTGTTACGTCTATATAGAGGTGCACAATATCGAGGCAAATATAATCACTTTGTTCGTTTATGCAGCAGGTAATAATTGCATGTCGACGGGAATCTTCCAAGTGTAGTTGGATATGTGATCGCCTATGCGTGAATTCAGTGGTCTTTATTTATCCGGAATAAATACGTATTTGCGTCAAAGCCCTGCCGAAATGTAAATTGTAATTATCTGCATACTGCGGACGCAAAGCATGTTGATTTATCGCGGCTAGAATTAAATACTGGCAAACTCCCGGCACACGCTTGTTTTTCTCGCTCTTGACTTACCTGGCGCTCCTGAAATCGCGGTAAATTTAATTTTGATTGCCATTTTGTCGACTCGTTTAATTTAGATTTAATTCGGGGCACAGATTCGCGGAGAAAATTAGATGCAAAACTAGTTTAGCTTTTTGATCCCCGGAGGGTTGTGAAAACTGAATATCATTTGCGCCCACTGTGGATTATACACAAGACAAGTGTTGAAACGCTTGCCGCCGCGCTGAATCTTTCATTCACACACCGAGAGCACGTGCTGATTGGCTGCGGCCCCGGCAAGTTGAATATGAAGCAGCGGCAGTGAAGGCAGTTCAGAAATGCTAATCGCGCATGCATATATACTGTTTTCGTGCGTCTCGTCGCTCGGAGCGAAACACACTTCCGCGCGTAAAAATTCTGGCGTAAAACTGGACGCGGAGGAACATCCGTAATAAACGCTTCAGCTGATTTTCACGGCAGCAAATATTTCGTTTCTAAAACTGTGCCATTGCAACATCATATTTTTTTTCCGCAAATATGTACAATATTCATTTGGCTCGCTGCGCTGGTCCTTCCTCTTATTTTAATTTTTTTGTAATATTCTTGCCACGCGATTTTCGAATATTCAATCCACGTACTATGGCGTTTTGTAATTATATTAAATTTAATTTTTATAAAATTTTTTACAAAAATTAGATTGCCTGTTTTATTCATGAAGGAATCGGAAATTAATTTAAATCACTTTTAGTTTAAATATATCTGAGGATATTTCTTGGAAATGTATAATATGTGATAAATTGTGATTTATGTCTCCAGGGGACACACTCCTTTTACTCCTTTGCTGCTTAAAATGCAGCAGCTTTTATTCTGCTTGAATATTCTTAACGCGGAAGGTTGCGCTGATGAGTAAATATTCATTATCCATACGCCGTTAACAAGCGGCCTCTTAATAAGCGTCACAACTTTAATTCCCGCGAGTGACGAGGGTAGACTTTATAATTGACGTTGTTGTAACTTTAAGTCAAGATCGCCCGATCTTTCCGAGTGGCAAAATTTACTTCATGCGTGTGCTCGAATATCATAACGTGTTTTTATCGTGCTTCATACGCTTATTAAATCTATGAAAATTCTTATTGCATGCCTTATATCGCAAAGCGGACGCGCAATTACGAGAAGATCCTTTTAAGACCGTTGACGATGTTAATGATATATTTATTTCTTCTGTTTTTCCCACCGACAAGTTTTCATATTTCAGTGGTAAGAATGTGTAGCCTCTACAGAAAATCTCTTTGCAACCTGACTACCGTCGAAATAACGTCTCCCGAGTGCATCTGTATTATTTATCTTTCTGCGGAAATGGCAATATCATGCGACATCCTAGTTGGTAGTTAAGTGCAAACGAGGTCGCGAACCGGCGGCGCACAATTTTGTAGAGGGATACCTATCTGAAACACAAAAAGCTAAAATTTTCTTATTCTGCAGAAGTGTGGTTATTGTCTGAACTAGAATTAAATCAATATTTCACACTTTGTTTTCTACACCATGTCCATAACACTTTGTTTTCTTAAATAAATTGTAAACCATGTCATGACACTTTGTTCTCTTAAATAAATTGTGAGAACCATGTCATGACACTTTGTTCTCTTAAATAAATTGTAGACAATGACCATGACACTTTGTTCTTTTAAATAAATTGAGGACCATATCCATGACACTTTGTTCTCTTAAATAAATTGTAGACCATGTCCATGACACTTTGTTCTTTTAAATAAATTGTAGACCATGTCCATGACACTTTGTTCTTTTAAATAAATTGTAAACCATGTCATGACACTTTGTTCTTTTAAATAAATGTAGACCATGTCCATGACACTTTGTTCTCTTAAATAAATTGTAGACAATGACCATGACACTTTGTTCTTTTAAATAAATTGAGGACCATATCCATGACACTTTGTTCTCTTAAATAAATTGTAGACCATGTCCATGACACTTTGTTCTTTTAAATAAATTAAAGAACATATCCATGACACTTTGTTCTTTTAAATAAATTGTAGACCATGTCCATGACACTTTGTTCTCTTAAATAAATTGTAGACCATGTCCATGACACTTTGTTCTTTTAAATAAATTGAAGACCATATCCATGACACTTTGTTCTCTTAAATAAATTGTAGACCATTTCCATGACACTTTGTTCTCTTAAATAAATTGAAGACCATATCCATGACACTTTGTTCTCTTAAATAAATTGTAGACCATGTCCATGACACTTTGTTCTTTTAAATAAATTAAAGACCATATCCATGACACTTTGTTCTTTTAAATAAATTGTAGACCATGTCCATGACACTTTGTTCTCTTAAATAAATTGTAGACCATGTCCATGACACTTTGTTCTTTTAAATAAATTGTAGACCATGTCCATGACACTTTGTTCTTTTAAATAAATTGTAGACCATGTCCATGACACTTTGTTCTTTTAAATAAATTGTAGACCATGTCCATGACACTTTGTTCTTTTAAATAAATTAAAGACCATATCCATGACACTTTGTTCTTTTAAATAAATTGAAGACCATATCCATGACACTTTGTTCTCTTAAATAAATTGTAGACCATTTCCATGACACTTTGTTCTCTTAAATAAATTGAAGACCATATCCATGACACTTTGTTCTCTTAAATAAATTGTAGACCATGTCCATGACACTTTGTTCTTTTAAATAAATTAAAGGCCATATCCATGACACTTTGTTCTTTTAAATAAATTGTAGACAATGTCCATGACACTTTGTTCTTTTAAATAAATTGTAGACCATGTCCATGACACTTTGTTCTCTTAAATAAATTGTAAGACCATATCCATGACACTTTGTTCTTTTAAATAAATTGTAAGACCATGCCCATGACACTTTGTTCTCTTAAATAAATTGTAAACCATGTCATGACACTTTGTTCTTTTAAATAAATTGTAAACCATGTCATGACACTTTGTTCTCTTAAATAAATTGTAGACCATGTCCATGACACTTTGTTCTTTTAAATAAATTAAAGACCATATCCATGACACTTTGTTCTTTTAAATAAATTGTAGACCATGTCCATGACACTTATTTGTTCCTTTAAATAAATTAAAGACCATATCCATGACACTTTGTTCTTTTAAATAAATTGTAGACCATGTCCATGACACTTTGTTCTTTTAAATAAATTGTAGACCATGTCCATGACACTTTGTTCTTTTAAATAAATTGTAGACCATATCCATGACACTTTGTTCTCTTAAATAAATTGTAGACCATGTCATGACACTTTGTTCTCTTAAATAAATTGTAAACCATGTCCATGACACTTTGTTCTCTTAAATAAATTGTAGACCATGTCCATGACACTTTGTTCTTTTAAATAAATTAAAGACCATATCCATGACACTTTGTTCTTTTAAATAAATTAAAGACCATATCCATGACACTTTGTTCTTTTAAATAAATTGTAGACCATGTCCATGACACTTTGTTCTCTTAAATAAATTGTAGACCATGTCCATGACACTTTGTTCTTTTAAATAAATTGAAGACCATATCCATGACACTTTGTTCTTTTAAATAAATTGTAAACTATGTCATGACACTTTGTTCTTTTAAATAAATGTAGACCATGTCCATGACACTTTGTTCTCTTAAATAAATTGTAGACAATGACCATGACACTTTGTTCTTTTAAATAAATTGAGGACCATATCCATGACACTAGGTTCTCTTAAATAAATTGTAGACCATGTCCAATATACACGTCTCGCCGCTCATCCAGATGAGCGAGACGAATAAATTTAGCGTGGCGAAATCAAACCTCGCTCGGTCTTGCCCGGCATGCAACCCGTATTTTTTCCTTAAGAAAAATCGCTAACAAATTTATAGCGTTTTCCGCGCCCGTAAAGCGATATTAGAGAAAACGCCGTGGAAACATGATACGCGATAACCATGCAGACAGAAAAGGTTTAAATCGCTCAACGACATTTAAAACGACATCAAGTTTCGTCGCGCGATTATAATATTTTTCCTATCGAAAGTCCTGCAACAGAATTTCAAATCCGTTTACCGAGGCAGTCAGTGAATGGAAGGATACGCGTTCTTTAAATCCCTCTTACGTCGTTGGCGTCACGCAGGTCGTCTGCCCCGAGGTCCTTGAAAGGACCTGGATTCCTTAACCTCACGATTCTAAGGCTAAACGGTTTTGACATTGTAAATTATATAAAAATGTGGCGGTTTGAATTGCGCTATTTTTTATTTTATTCTAGTATGATATAACTATATTTTCAAGTTAAAAGTATATTATTCTCAATATATAAGCTATTACAAGATAAGAGAAATTTTCTTTTATTGTGCATTATAAACTTTTATAATCTTTAAAGTAAAATATTCTTATTTGGCGATAGAATATGTCTTTTATTTAAACAGAAAATGTTGATGAAAAATTATTTATTGCGGCGCGTTGACTCATAAAGATAGTTCTTTCTAAATGAGAAATCGATTCCGTTTGCAACTGCGAGAATATCGGAATCACGCGCTCCGTTTAGACCCTTTAGATCCTTCTCACGTCGTTGGTGTCACGCAAGTCTCGCTCCACGGATTTCCAAGGGGGAAAAATCCCCTGGTAACAAGGCTGCACTACTTATAAGAGGCTGCGATTCTGTCCTGTTACGTATTCTGTCCCGAGGATCGAGAAGCTACACGAACCTTCAGCGCCATGCATTTCAGTCTTCTGATCTTTTCGGTTATCCTTCACACATCCTCCTGCTGATTTTTTAAATATTTTATCAGTTTTTATACGCAATACCTTTTAAAACAATTGTAATTTGAAAATTTTTTCTCTAAAGCTGTATTTCTTTAAATTCTTTAAAATCTTTAAATAAACTAAAACGCAGTGTTATTTTTAATGTGCTCCATTCTTCTAGTAATTGATTATTAATTAATAACTCTCCAAATAATTAATAATAGTATAACTAAATTGTATAATTTATAATTAAGTTTTTATTATGTATTTTTATAATTTAAAAATTATTAATATGAAATTTTTATCGAGAAAGAAAAACTTTGGAGAAAATTGAAAAACTTTAATTCTTCATCATAACGAAATAAACTTTCAAAATAGCAATTAATGTACGCTCTTAGTCTACGTTTTTGTTATGTCCCTTTTTTCGATGACTTGCTTATGACCGCTTTGACAAAGTTAATCGATCCCTTCTTATCTTAACAAGAAGCAGAGAGAAATAAATTATGTCCCTGCAAGTACGATACTCTTGGTCGCCGACAAAGTTATGAAAGTTGCAGACGCGCATCTTGTAACTAGCGTTGGCGAAGAAGATGAGGAGAAGCAGACGAGTAGATGGGCGAAAGTAGAGAATTGCGGGGAAAAGAAAGGAACGTTTGTGGTAGCAACTTCGATGTATGAGAATTTACGAGATAACGGGTAAAGTTCAACACGCGAGATTAATAATGGATGACTTATATCCCTTACACGTATTTATTTGTTCGAAAGCTTTATGCTATTCCTTCCTTCCTTGCTTTCATGTTACCACAAAGCGATCCAATATTGTCTCACGTCAATTATATTATTATCAAGCGATGATATTGAATTGCGTTCAAAATTTTTCATGTTTGCAAAACGAATAAAATGTATTTCCGCGTAAACAAGCGCTACTGATTATTTGATTATATGAGCACAGTTTTGGAAATAACGATGATAAGAATAATTTTTACTCTGCCTTGTTATAACGCTGTAATCTGCAAGCGCGGTCTAAAAACGCCTCAAGAGAGATCTGTGTGGGAGAGATTTGTTAGAATATATAAGAGACCGCTAAATCCAATTACTGATATCCCCGACTAGTACTTACTTTCACCAAAGGACAAACTTTTTATCAGCACCGCCATCTCTTCTCGGTTTTAGCACCGTGTCGTTGAAGATTTGCATAATCCGTTTCTTCCGAGCCTACCGAACTTCACCGGCTTTTTTTTCTCGTCTCTGGGCTTTCGAGTCTTTGGTCACCTTTTTCTTCACCTTACTCTCTTCGCGGTATCCCTAAAGGCTTCATCGATTCGTACCTCACGTTCTTCGCTTTCTTTGTTTTTTTTCTTCCTTCCCTCTCTTTTTCTCTTTTTTTTCGATAGCTCGAAAGTTTCTCTCTTCCGAACAGAAGTTTCGCAAAGATCTTTGTTTTATTCGCGACCCCGAGTTATTCGTTTAAGTTCTGCAATGCCCTACCCTTCGAGGTCCGCAATATTACGAAGACATCCATTAACGAAGTCATTTTATCTTAATAACTGCTCGTTTCTTCGCGCCGCGAATTAATGTTTCTAAGTATTTCTTGTCTTTATTTGCCTATCTCGTGGTCTAGTGCCTCCGACATCTCTCCAGCTTTCGATTTTATCATTGACCCAAGATGGACGGTTCGAAGGAGTTTTGCGTTGCTCTTTGAAGCCGCCTTTCCTCTGTCCCGACAACCTGAACAAATATCACAATCAAAGTGCAGACGTCAACGCGTATTGTCTGCAGCAGTTGCTATCGTGCAGAAGCGAGGATGATTAAACACGAGCCAGTTTGTTTACCCGGAGTAAATACTATTCTGCTAGGGGTGCGTCGCTCTCTGGTCTCCCACCGGAGAGTCTCTGAAAACAAGATGCCGCTACGTAACCCGTAGTATCTTTGTTTCTTTAAAAAGTTTCGCGTTTCCCGCATGGATTTTTCTTTCATTTAAATGACGCTGCCAGCGCAACCAGACAAGAATCGTTAAAATATCGCAAGCGTACGTAGTTTCTCTGCGTGTGCATTCTCTGGAAATATTTTTACACAGAGATAGTACGCACTCCGCGACGTGAGAAGGAATATTTTTAGAGGCACGTACGAGCTTCGCAAATACTAAATATTCATATTATAAATCGAATAAGTTCAATAACGCAGATATAAGAGGCAGGCGGCCTACGCGGGATACCGCAATTGCGGGATTATCGCGCACGATTCCCATGCAGTGCTCGCCGATATTTTCACAGTTAGCGCGTTGAAAAATATTTAGCCTTTATTTTTTCATATAATATCAAAATAAACGCATTTCGAAAAGAGCACGCGCTTCATTTTTATTCTCGACTGTAAAAAAGTGCGCTGAAAGGTGCTCATTGATTACTTCTGGAAAAATAGTGCGAAAAAACCTGACGCTTTTAACCGATCGTTTTTAAAAGAAATAAAAAACCGCATGTGTTGTCGTTTAACACGAGCATTGACGTAAGCGGAAAATTACTCTGATTATGTATTCATAAGTTTAATTGATCGAGTAATGTTTATGCAATTTTATAACGGCTGTATAATTTTATCGTTTATTATATCTATGATATAAGAAATTATATTTGACTGGTGTGGGAATAAAACCGAGTATTGAGCAGAGATAATTTGCTCTTTCAGGCAGAAGTTTGCAAAAGCTCTCGCTTACAGCGATTATTTGTGTTTTGCCAATTATACTCTGGAAATCTGCGGATGCGGGTGAAGTGTATATATCAGTGTAGAAATCGCTGATCTAATTGTTTCCCGGTCGATGTTCTTACGCGGACAGCAGTTTCCGAAAGTAGTCGTTGCAGCGTAATCATAGTGGGGCTTCGGCACGAGAAAACATTTAATAACGCGTCGAACGCCGAGATTCACCGGAAGTTTAATTGCTAAGCTGGAGAAAGCGCTCCTTTATCGGCGATTGGTTTCGAGCGTCTCTAACCGGGTTTTTGCTGTAACCACCGGTTCTACGATGAAAACGCAATTACCCGACGAATCGCTGCTCGTCGGTAGCCATTTTAGCTCTGCAGGTCACCGACTCCCCTTTTCTCATAATGATCGCGAAGTGGTAAAAACATTTCAGCCGTTTGCAAAAAAATTAAAGGGTTAAATCACGCGAAGATATATATACGTGCAAAATTGCACAATATAACGGTGAATTCGTTACTTGATAGAAAAAGTCATCATCGTTCTCAGAAATAGTTAACAAAAAATTTTAAGACGCTTCTTGACAAATAATTCAATGTTTTAAATTTAAGAGTAATTATGGCATCTCATCTTATTTATTGAAGACGAACTCTCATCTGATCCTTATGGTAGACGATTATATGCAAGTTCTGCGTTTATAGAGCACTCTCTGTGCAAGTGGTTTATATAATGCATTAAGGTATGCAGTCCGCTGACATTCGACGTTCATTGTCTATTCGCCAGCTACGATCGGCTAGTTATACCGTTGCTAAGATATGCAAAATTCGATTTCGCCTGTGGTCGCGCGGCATCTTGACCCGCGCTGCCCGGGCATAATTCAGCTCGTTTGCAAAATGCATACCCGAATTTCGGTTTGTCCGATGATATGCCCGCGCGTACCCGCCGACGCCGTTGATGCGGACGCTTCTGTTGCGTAGTCGAACAAACGATGCAACTTTTATGTCGCGATAAAAGGTTTGCGCGTTTGAGAAAGCACGACGCAGCAATCGATACGCCAGATCCGTCGAATTTTGCGTTTATAGCGGATTTATTCTAAATTAAACACGCGCGGCACGTCATGCGCAAGTTATTATATACGTTTTCCGACGGTATCGACGGCGATCGTAATGGAAACGTCGACGCGTTTGAAGCGATTACAATATTAGCGTGATTAATAAACTCACTTTGTGTTAGCCGAGTTAGTTATCATCCCTTTTGGAAGGTGCGATCGCCGGAATTATTGCGCGTAAATCACTGGGCGTCCAGGGTAATTTGCAACTTTTAATCGACGTGGCGAAACGAGTCGATTGGAATCTGAAATTGGGATTTTTTTACAAGAGTATAACTCCATCATCGATACGCAACGAATACGCTGTTCGACGAACAATCGACAGCGGAGGCTCGATCATTAGCAGAAGCCAATTGGTTCTCTCGATCGTTCTCTCTGTTTTAAGAGCTGAACGTTGAATCGGTTTCTCCAAAGGGCCGCGGATAAAAGGGCTTTACGAGGGATAGATCGAATAGCTCGCGGCGTTTCTTCTTCGCTTTGAGCTCGAGGGTCGTAAGGAACGAAGGGTCCCGTCTATTTTATGAAACGGAAGAGAACGGCAGGAAACGAAGAGACTTGACTTCAATTTTAGGTGTTACGACAATAAACCCGCGCTCGCAATAAATAATAAATCTTAAGGAGAGACTCGTGACTTGCGCGCGATCGCGCGTCATGGTACGTTTTGCTATAAAGATTTTTTTATAGAGTCGTAAACCTCGTATAAATTACATTTTATTTCTTTTATTACTTCTCTTTGGACGCGGATTGAGCCGGTTGAACGCTTATATCATGGCGAGGTAGATTATTAATTTTCTTGCTACAGCGTCATCTATTTGGAAATGGATATATATGCGTGTATACCATTAATTATTATTTTTAGTGGTATTTAATTAGAAATACAATAAGCTTAGTCATATCGAGTGCTCTATCGCCACTGTTTTGTGTCAATAAAAAAATGTTCGGAGGATTAATGTCTTTCTGGAAAAAAACAGCGTGATAATTTAACGAACATCTCATGTGATTTGTAAAAATTGTAGCATAAACCTTTCTATTAAGCTATCGACGTAAATAATTGCGTCATGTCATTCGCTGAATTGATTGAATTGCCATTCGTTCCATTCCTCGAGGAACGATTAAATATGGATAGTCACGCATTGTGCTCGCACGGACCAATGCGCGTACGTCCTCGCGGTCGTATCTCGCATGTGGTTATTTCGATAAAATATTTATTATCCACGCGGTAGTGATACGACTAGTTGAGGAATGACTCTAGATGTAGAGAATGAGAATGCACACTTTCGTAGATTTCTTTGATTCTTCATGACCGTGCCGTGCCGTGTCGTAAATCTTGCTTCTCGTGCCGTTAATATTAGACACATGTGGCGAGACCTGAAATCCGCTTACGTTTAATTTAATTCGAGCGTGAATCGATTGGTTATTACGTACAAGAGTTAAATTTAAGTTATAAACCTTCCGAAGTCTAAATTACTTCTGAGGGTCCTCGTTCGTTCTATCGATCATCGGGATTCTCAAGCCACACGTCCCGCGAAAGAATCGCTATCTTTACGAGCTTCCTGAACCCCGATAGCTCACGCGTGAAGGCAAGAAGCTGCGATAAAGATTCCGCTTTGTAGATGCCGCACGTGGGACGGAGTGTCGGGAAAAAACGGGGAAAAGAGCCGGAGGTCTTCGGCACGCAAAAAAGAAGGGACACCGAGGACAACATCAACTACCCCCTGATTTATAAGGATGGATTTGCTCTTGCTTGTTGTTTATCTCGCCGTGGCTGGCCGTAGTTTTTCTCCGAAGATCGAGTAACCCGCCTTCGTTTGACGTCCTTCCCACCTCCGTTTGACATCTGGCCGGCTTTTCACTTGTACCCCTGTCTGCGTTGTTTTTCTTCTAGCACGTAAGTGAGCTTTTCTGAGTCTTCGATCGAGCGAGCACCCAGATCGAGCAGTCGACAAGATGAATATCATCCAGCGGGGCACACGTTCCTGCAGAAAGTTGACCCACTTCTCGGAAACCGACCGATCGTCGCCACATCCTCCCGACGGGAAACACTTTAATCGTGTTACGCATCCTCCTTTTTCTCTCAGTTCGTTTCCCGGGGGCAGCAAGAACGATATTCGCCGCGTTATTTTACGAATTGTTGGCTTGTGCTTTCTGAGCAACTTGCAAACTGTTATTAGAAGTACCGCTTTTTGCATCTAATTAATATCGTAGCTTAACACGCAACGACTGCAACTCCGCAGAACGGTTGAGTGCGCTAAAATTGTTTAATCAAGTAATTATAACGTTCCGCCAAATTTTAGAGGGTTTATGTAAAATGTAAACTTTCCTGTTGTATCTCTTTTTTTTATGTCTGTATTATACTAGGGAATACAATGAATATTTCATTTATCGTTCGTGTTAGCAATCCGTCGTCAATAATGTTGGATGATCAGCCATTATGAATTACTTCCGACCGGACGCGTAGTATGAGTCAATAAAATCGTGTTTTTGCGAGAACTGTATCGCGAGTGCGTCGACCTCGCGTTTTTCGGGGTTTTCCTCCAGGTCAGCGCGATTCTTGCGTGAAATTACCTTCACACGAACTTAACCGTCACTGCAATTTTGGACGCGTTCGCGATTAAAAAGAAAAAACAATGTAACACAGATATACGTTTCTCATTTTACCATATTTAACGTGTGCTATCGTGGCTATCACGGCTGTCCGGTAACGGGACGACTCTGTAATTCGTCGAGGCACAACGCGGCGTGTCAGCCGTGACAGGCAGCGACAGAAATTAACGGTTCCATTTGCAGGCCGGCGCATTAACTCCCCGTGTCTTGTATCACTCGTTAAAGCCGTGTCCGTCTCAACTCTAATTAGCAACGAGAATACGGAGGTATTACGCCAGCCAGCCGGCGAATTGCATTGACCGACTGCATTAGTCTGGCAATTTCACGGTAATGGTAATCGTCTCCGCGAGATTATAACTGTCGCAATTGGCTGCCTCGCAACTCTCGAAATTTTATTGTACGAACGTCGCCGGCATGCGGCATGCGGCCAAATTATCTCGTTTCGATAACAATGACGCGCGCGCATAACAATTAATAAAGTTGAACGCAAATCGTAAATCTCGCTGGAAATTCTATTTTATAAGATAGCTCGCTGAAATTTCGATGTCAGACCAATCGATAATGATTCAGAACTGGCTCCGTGTTATAGAATGTTATGACTGTTATGAGGCCAATAAAACGAATATCTGCGTAAAAATTAATCACGTTATTACAGCCCGTTTATTGCTTTGTAAGAAGAACGCGATTTCGTTTCAAGCTTCGAAAGATTCCCATTAAAGTTATGTACCTCTTATTATCCCCAGTCACGATTTCCGTTTCGAGACGAGGCAGACTGAGATATTACGTTGTGAAATTCGGTAAATACTTTTGGACTATAGAATTCCATCATGATAGGAACATCAATAAAGAATGTCCCTCGTGGCTCTGGTTTACGTTTTTGCACTCTCAATACAATCGATAACAACCACCGCTACATACGCGGTGTTCATTTTTCACACGGTCACCGCCAACTTTGCCAGCACACAGACCCACGCGATAAATTCGCGTTTTTATATCCCGCGCTAAAGCGGTGAAGTTAGAGAATAAAATATGCTTGTCGAGTTTCGAGAGTCGGGAGACGTTGTAATTTTTCGAATATACTGAAACTTAAAGCAGACGTGCGATTTAGGTCGCGATGTCCAAACTGCACGGTCGCCTTGTGTTATGTCATTTTGGTTTTTATTAACTGAACATTCCGGAGTGGCGAATTTTATAAATTAAAAAGTATTTTATAGATTATTGCAAAAAGTTTCTTCTTATTCACGAATTCAAAGGAAGAATTGTATTTTATGGGAGAACATTAATATTTAACATGTAATTATATGTAATAATCTTAATGGTTACAGTCATCATGGAAATGTAACATGTAGCCAACAGAATTTCAAGCAAGATGCGACATGTCTATCGACCATGACGGTTATTGCCATCAAAGCCGCTTAATGTGTTAACTAGCTATGTACATACAAATTGGACGTATTGATTCCTATGACTCGACGTCGCATGGTATCTGTCACATTTTCTGATCTCTATTTAAACATGATCGCTAAATATAAGCATTATAAAATATTATTGATATTCAATATGTGCCACTACGTGCCCATTACGTGTGATGAGACATTTATATCGTAAAACCAACTGATCGATTATCCTCAGGTATTCCGATGTGACCTCGTCGACTTCGTTATAATCTTCATTCTCGCCGCCACTATAAATAGCGCGATATCCGTTGCAAATCGATATCTCGTAATGGCCCAGTGTGCCACGGGTCGACTTTGTCGCGGGCAGGATACGCGAAGGAAAAAAGGGGAAGAGGGCAAAAACACGCCCAGCAGGGGTTTTAGGGTAAAAAGGTGAAACGTCCACATTTGTCACGCGAAAAGAAAATATATCATCGTAGCCCCCTGCGAGGGTGCGCGGTTATGTAACATGTAACGTATCGCGGGGCGCTTTCATGTAATTCTGCCGCGACGTGATATGCAATTACTCTGATTAATACCATATTAATCCACTAACCGGACTTGGTTGTGCGCTTTTTTCTTCTCCCTGCAATGCAATTAGCTGAATTAACTCCGCGTTATCTAACCGGCTTAGGAGCCGAGCTCTTAATCCGCACGCTGACACGTCGCGGCGCACGACGTACGACGTCCAAGCGGATACACGTCTATCTCGCGTGCGTGCAACGTGACTCGCGATACGAAAAAAAGATATTACTTACATGAGTATCATGCTGATTGACACAAGCTGATCCAGCTTTTTTTTTCTCGCATGCTAGATACGCCCGGTTTCTCTCACATATACGTTCTATGTTGCGGATGTCGCGATAACGACTCCAACGTTTCAATCCATCATGATCAAGCGGAGCTCGCTTTATAACTCTACCGCGGCTTTACTCGGTGTGAAAAGTGTCCGACCTGATTAGGAGGGATGAAGCATATCCGGCGGAACTAAGTATCGCCAGGAGAAATTATTTTACGAGGGTGACTTTAACCGCCGCGCGCTGTCGCGATGTCTTTTTGGAGATATTGCATGTCAAACGCTTCCGCATGTAAATGCTTGGTCGAGCGAGACAAGTCCGGAATGTAAATTTAACTGGCGGCGTGATTTCCCTTATCTTTGCCATTTAATAAGGATTTCCATCTATTACGAGCTGACCCGGAGCGACTACGAATTGCGTTGGCAGACATAATTGAAGCGCGAAATTGTACACGGTTAAGTGCCAACATAAAAATTTTCTACACGCAGCCCATTCAGATTTTGTGCGATCATTTCGCGAGCGTGTAAATTGAAAAAAAAATTTTTCGCCGCTGGCGTACAAAAAATTTTGCAAATATCAAAGTACTTTAATTTATGGAGATGTTATTTCCGCGAGCTGCACAGCCGAGAATAGCAATTAGCTTATGTCGAGGAAGCGGGAGGAGGGGGGAAGTGCGTATCGACAGCTTGGAAAAAAATATCTACGAAAGGCTATAAATTTTATGAGCGGATATTAACAATGTAATCGAATAAACGGAGTTTTATTCGAGCAAAATGCTTTCTCGCAGTTTCTATTAGCGGCGCAATTTTGTCGAGAGTCGATTTACTCGACGTTTCTATGACTTCCGATTTTGAGCGGCCACAACGTATCGCGTCGTCTCTCGTCGCGCTCTCGTCTCGAAATTAAATCCAAGCGGGACACACAGTGTCTTACCACGCGGCGTTACACCTTAATACTATTAAACGATGAAGTTTGCTGTTTGCGCGCCGAGCTCCCGCAACTCCCGAAACAGTCGTTTCTATCACGGCGCCTTTGCTGCGGTCCCGAGATCGTGCCGTAACATCGGATTATCGTAGCATCGAGATCTTTCGGTCAGGGGGAACCAAGGTCTACAAGACCTCCCGACAGCGTATTTGGGAATTGCTGGAACTACGGCGAATTACGTTCTTCGGCGGTACGGTTCTCTACTCAGAGCGGTTACCGCTCGACATGTCGCTCGAATTTACGAAACTTTGAGACTTTCTGAGAAAATCCCCTTGCACTAATTACTTACCCCCAAGTGAATTAAGTGTAATGTAAGATGTATCGTATCAGCACTTATATATGCTATAACTTGAGCTAATTGGGAATCGATTTTTCTTTGAAAAACGTTGAGGGAGATCAATAGTTTAAGTTATAAATTAAGTTATGTTATAAATTATAATTATATAAGTTATAAGTTATAAATTAATTTGAAAATGTATGGCTTTCTTAATAGACTTTATGTTTGATATTGAATTTAATAGATTTAGCATTAAAAAATGAAGATTTGACAAATAAGTTAATAAATCTCTTTTGATTCTTCCACTAATGTAAGAAAAACTTTATATTGGTCAAAGAATCCACAAACGAAAGCTAAATCGCACGATCTATTTATTCTGATTGATTAATTAATAATTAAACATCGATACTAATCGGCTTATTTTTTTTATTAAGAGTGGATACCAAGGTGGATACATTTGGTTTAGGAAACCCGTTCAATTATTCTGTGGCACTTCCTACAATGTGATTCTACTTCTGCAAATCGGATCATGGGAATCTAATCGGGAGGCAGGGACTCGTTGCGGAAACCGCACCGCCCGTGGGGGTCGCAGGTGTCGGAGTGATGCGAGAGTTGCCCCCCGATCCTTCGCGCCCATATTACTTTTACTTTGTTTCCTTTTCCATAAGCGGACGGAAGTGAGTTTTCTCAACTACGAGAACGACGACGCTAGTCGGTTGTTTGTTATACGAGAAGCGGCGGGTGAAATTAGTCGTCGTTCCACCGGGCACGACGCAGCAGCGAGCCAACCCCGAGTTTCTACGTTCTTCCGCCCTCCTTACGATGTCCTGACAAATCTACGAGCACACAGCGCGGCTCCATTCCTCCCGGATTCACCTCGAGGAACACGCAAATGACTTCATTATAACGAGCGCGTCTCGGGCCGACCGTTTGGCTCGTGCGCTCGCATCGATTCACTCGCTCGTTCGCGTCCCATTTATCCCGTACTTACCATAAACCTCTTAATCTACGATATCATAGGAAAGATTAATCCTCAAGACGTAACGTAACTTTTTCATCTTCTGAGCTAACATCGGGTCTTACGCGCCACCACGTTAATTTTCTCGGTTATTACTCATAATACTCACGGAGGAAAAGCCGCGCGCGCGTCAAAAGTTTCAATTTTAATTCTCAAATCTAAACAACTTCCATCGATTCGATCGTTTATACCTTCTTTACACTTGGCGTTAATTTTCGTCAATATGGGAGCATTTATTTCCATATTTCCGCTAATAAATTGCGTTCCGTTTCCGGCTTCGATCTTGCGTAGTCAACACATTTTGCCGGGAATTCTCGCGCGAGCCCATTTTACGGACTCGATAAATAAGGGAATATTATTAAGGAGACGACGTGGTACACCAGCGATATACTCGGACAGACTTTCGTTCTCGCGGTTGGTTCTCGAGGGACGGCCGCGTTTGTGAAACCCACCGTAGGAAACGAGTCTAACCGGGCTTAAGGGGAGTCCGTGCGACACAACGGCTGATAAACAACAACCGGCTAAGCCGGATCCTGGAATTCCTAGCTCGAAATCGCCTTTATCCGCCCCGCCTTCACGTCCTCGGCGCAGCTAACTTACGATTATCTAGGATATATGGAGCGCATTCGTTCATAACGGTTATAAGTTTCTGTTTCTCTTCCAATGCGAGCAAGTGAACACGAGATACAGCATCTGTTAGGGGTATTTTAATACCAGTGTACCCCCGCGTACGATCATAGAATGTTCTTGGATATAATCTAGTCGTAATGATATTTTTTTATGATTGTAATTATACGCGATGTCTCGGTACACTTTACGTCTGTCCAACAATCTCAAGTACATTATCTTCTCGCTCGTTGTGACCTCGTTAAGGTTCACGCGGCGCGTTATAAATCATAAAAAGTTACACTCAAATTTGCTAAAAATACGCTTTTGTACCCTGACTGTCGCACAGGTACGTGAGAGATATGAAAGTAAATTACCCCAAACATACTGAGCAGTGAAAACGCGTTATCATCTATAAACATACCGCTCCATAAACGTCACCCTTGTTCCATTCGCCCGCGTGATCGTATCCATCCAGCTCACCCTATATGGGACGTGCGATACGCGTAAACGACCTCGCGCATCCGGCCAACGGCGAGTTGACGCGTCTCCCAACCCTCGTCCGAGGGGTGAGCATGTGCGAATTTTTATCGGGTGTAAGACGCGAAATATCTTCGGCCCCCTTTTTTCGTCGCTAGTAGCGCATTTTCACGACGTCGTCGTCGGCTCGTAAAGTAGTTCGCCGTCACCGGACAGATTTACGGCCGACACTGACGTTCCGCCAGCGAAACGCCAACCCCAGAAACATCCCGGGGTTTCGATTGGGTAACCGACCGACCGGCTTTCCCCGGGAAAACTACGCCCCTGCGTCCTTCTCGCCGTATCGCTTAATCCGATGGAAGTCAATTTTCCACTCGCACGGTTACTTGAGCAGTATCCGCGATAGCGAACGACTGCGCGAATTGTTTTTGAGCATGCAACGAACGAGTTTTCGATATGGAAGTCATGTGAAATGTCGCGAAAATAATGCTCGCTTCTACTGTCGAATATCATAAATCACTATAAATCTCGTAGCCTTATCAGTTTCTCAATTTTAAATTATTCTTTACGAATTAGGGTGATTAAATGTTCGGGAAATGTCGTAAAAGTTATGTTTGTTTAATTAATGGCTATTATTAACGGTTATGTTTTAATTAATAATATTGTACTTCGAGGTAATCTGCTTGTCAAGCGATACAATTAGTTAAACGAGTTTTTACCGTTTAAAATTATTTTGGAAATTGTTTTCTAAAATGGAATTTTCTATTTTCTTCAGAATTATATTTTTAGAATTATTTTTGGATTTTGTTGAATGTCAGTACTTGAAACATACTATAAGAAAAGCAAATACTTTTTATTATAATTGTACAGACGTTCATTTAAACCCAGACACGCGAAATATGTAAAAGAAACAAATGGACTAGCGGAGATAATAGGATGTTTCTTAATTAACTTCACATTCTAACTCTATTTTAACAGAAATATATCCTGGGGCTTAATCAGCGAAATAATTAATGTCTCTGTCGTCATGATTTACGAACGTGCACGGGGACAACGTCGAGCAAGAAGGTTTTAATGGTGCGATTTTCTCAGTAGTACCGGAAACAGCGTCTCGTCCTGACATCAAAGCGTGGCTCGTACAACGGTGCTCTTTATCGGGAAATAGAATGGGATAAAATTGGCGCCGGGCTCTGGTACGTGAACTTGCGATATCGCACCGGCAATATGAAACCGAGATAAGTTACACAAGCGTGCGTATATCGATACGAAAGCGTTACCAGGAAGTGGAAAGTATTACTGGAACGTACAATGCTTTTTCATGGGCCGCGTACATCAAGCTGTTAGGAACGTTCGTTGCGGGATTTGTGGCCGGGCGGGACCTTTGGTGGCTAAAGATATTCAATTTAGTGCTTGGATTAATATATTAATTAACATCGTCCAACTGTTTCATAAAATTGATTCTGTTTCTATTATGCCTAATTATCGATTTAATGTGTCCCGCGTGATTATACCACGGCGATAAATACGTTTTATCCAGCTTAGTATAGTCGGATCCAAATTGCCGTTGCAGCCTCGCACCCGTATAGTATTAACGATTCTCGCGGGAGCCTCGTGACACATCAACGCGTCAGCAACCCCTAACACCCTAACACCGGTCTGCAATCGAGCCTGGCATTCATCCTTTTGTTCGCATCCTTGGCATTGTCTCCGCCACTGATCCTTCATCCGGACTCCTGGAGCTGCCCGACCGCTACTATACAGCTGCACCTGACTTCCCCCCCCCTGTCTTGAATTGTGTGTTATACAACTGCTATTTTATCGCTGTTATTATGTCGCTACACTCAAACGTATAGGGACGTTTTGGTATTGACACCGACACTTTATTGCTGTTCAGATAATAAATCTTGTAAAAACGAGAAGTAAGATCGAGATATTCTGGGGCTGAAATATTTATAGTCGCAATCACAGACATCGTGATAAACTGTATTTTTAATTGTCTAACAAATATGGCGAAATATACTATATTCATGATCAAATAATTGACTAATCATCAATATTGAAGTTTCGATATAAGTAAATGATTAGCGGAACAAATTAAATTATGCAATAACGTTGACATGACATATTATTAAAACGTAACGTAATATTAATCTATTTGTGATACTATCAATTATGAATTGGAGCAGAAGTAACTATACAACTTCTAATTATTGTATTTATTTTTATTGATCTTTATAAAAATATTCAGATATGAACGAAAAGACTAAAAACCTAAGCTAGTTTAATTACTCAAATAACAAATATTTAATAAATCTTCTTTTTTCTCTTAAATTAGGAAGATTAGTTTGAGCCTGTTTTTCAAACTTTATGGTACCTCTTTCGAAGCTATATTCGAACAATAGTTGGTCCTGTGAACATTCATTTTTGTTTTACCGTGGATAGGCTAATCTTGCCCACAAATCCTTCTCCTTTGTCTGGAGCTTGGGATAAACAGTGTTGACGCCCCTATTCACTCACTCGTCACATAGGCGGAGTAAGCATATATGAGATAACTGTCGAGATCGAACCTGGGATTCGCTGATTACGAGTCGGCTGCTTTTGTATATAGAGCCACACTTTACCCTTAATAAATATCAAGTGAGTTTTATAAAGCGTTGTAAAGTGCTAAAAAAGCATCATCCCTTAATTCTATTAAAGCTTATAAATTAGCTTAATTGAGGATTATATAAAGACGATTATTTTTTTAATTTTAAAAAGTACACATAGAGAATAAAAAATAAAAAATTAAGCTAGTGTATATAAAACTGCGTATACAAAAATTAACCACAATTTTTTTTGGTTTAGAAACCTGTTTTTATCTCGAAATACCGTTCTTGATTACTTAAACATTAAATAGCGTTATAAGAAAGGGCGGCCGTTTGTCGGAGACACGTGTGAGTGGTGAGAGTCAATCGCTTCGCCCGACAGTGCACCAAACATCGGCCGGCGCGCAAAAAGACGGCCGGCCTGACGAATCGACACCCTATTCTACTTACGGGCCTCTCGATTTCTGTTCGGGTCACGATGAAATATGTAGAGGAATCGCTCGACGAGGTACCTACGACGATCGCAGGCCAATTTATGTCCGTCGACGGGAAGCCACCGGTGCATTATTAATGCACGGTGCCGATAGTTTCGCCGCGGAAGCTGCAGCTGACACATACAAATGTCCGCAGTCACGTCATTAGTCCGGGTATACTGTCGACTGAGTATATCGCAGGTATAACTTTTGCTGGGAAGTGCATGTGGCGGACTTTCGATATCGGACCATACTTACGGCGGCACGCCGCGCGCCCCGTAAAGTAAACGTTTCCAATCCCGACTACTTTGCTCGTTAGGCTTTTCCCATATAAACGACTCTATGCGCCGACAGTAACATTTTACTTTCGCCTCGAAATTAGATGGAAGTACAGTGACAACCGTTTACGTAGCTAAAGCTCTAATTGCGGTCTGACCAAGCTCCAATAATTATAATATAATTTCAATCGCAATGTAAGATCTTCCTCCAAAAACTCTTGAGAAATTATTGTGTGCAGATTTAGGAGGAGTATATGAATTATATTTCGTAAAAGCGTATACAAAGGTTATTATTTTAATTAATAAATTGCATTTATTGGTAATAAATTGAATATTATTTAGGTGGGAGAGATCAAATCACTAGTGTATAAATTTATAAACGCCGGATGACTTGTACAATGCGATTCTGACGTACGTTCCATTAATCAATATTACAAGATGATCGTGATCTATGAGCGTGAATGTCATATTATATGAATCGGCTCGAAATGTCCTACCACCGGGAAATGCTTAGTATGATATACTCGTGCGAATGCCAACAAGCGCCATAAATTCCACACACGAAATTCACAACGGCCACGTGCCAAAGTAAGCACTTCATCATCGGAACGTCGCGAGAACGGTCCGACGGTAAACGAGTGAAATTTTAATCTCTGCTTTTCATCGGCGCTGGCCGCGACTCGATATTACGAACGGTTAGCTCCGAAGTTTGTTTCGAAGAAATCCTGGCCGGTCGTGCCGTAGCGGTTGGGGAAACTCGTTCGTATTTATGACGGCTGCGGGAGCGTGAAACGTATACGTATTAAGGGCGCTCCTGAGACTTTTCTGCGGATCTTGCAGACTGCAGCGGGAAAAAGATCGAGAAAAATGGCGGAAGCAAAACGACACCGTGCCAGACCAACGCCGGTTGTTCCCTTAAACGTGCGCGAAGAACTTTCGCGGTAGAAGTTTCTCCGAGCGAAATTAAAAATGTTACAACGAGTAATGATGACACGCGGGAGATAACAATAGAATGGAATGTTTGAATGTGGAACATTCTATGAACGATATTCTGAGTTTAAACTTAACTACGTGACTTAACCGTGATATTCTATCGTATCGATTTATCGATACTTTCGAGTGATACAATTTTCAGGTACGAAATACGAAATTATAAACAATTAGCGCACGCGTTGCGGAAATACTGTAATAATAGATTTCGTATTGATCTTTGGTCTCTCTCTCACTCTCTTTCTGTCCCTTCCTCGAAAAAGTAGATGGCTGACTTTTATCTCGATTCTAATCCACTAATGAGTGCACGAGAGTCCAGCGCCTTCGATCATTATACGGCAACGATCCAATTCCATAAGTAAAGAGACTCTAGAGGAGGAGACTTTACTTAGAAAGGGTACCCTCTTTAAATTCCAATTACAGTCAGTGTGAACACAAAATTTTTTTGCCGAGCTTAACTCCGCTACGCAATTACTTCGATTACGGGCAAGCTCAGTTTTCAGTTTCTAGATCGTTGGAGAAAAGTTAAATAATGGAGATCATTTTTATAAAAATTTTCATTGCTAAATTTAAGGACATTAATTTGCATCTCTGAATATTTATGCGCTCGGATTTATAAATATTCTCTCAGCAATTGTTATGGCAATTTTATCTAAAAATATTTAAAAGAAATCGATGACTACATATATAACAAAGGTAAAATATATACCGGTTAGTTTTTGAAGCAATTGAAAATAAGTGCAGCTAACGGATATAATAACGAAGTGTATCTTGAAACAGAATAACGAGCGCTATGATTCGTTTTAGATCCAAGCAACACTTATTTCTTTCAAGTCTCCCTCTCTCGTTACCGTTATTACTACCTTTTTCTTCTTTGGCATCTAGTCTTGTTGCTCTATCCGAGCCTCACGTATATTATTCGTTATTTTCCGCCGGAAAATACGTCAGAATCGAAGAGTAAGGTACAGTGGAAAGAGAGGAGAGAAAGGTGGAGAGATACTTTTGTTTCTTTTCTTGATTAAGTTGTCGCGATTTCTCTTCCCTATTTTCCTTCTCTCGCTTCTCATCATCGGCGCCAGATATACGCCATATATATCTACAAGCGATGTCGGTCGCTTCCGTCTCTCGTAGCTCATTTTCTTCCTTCGCGCGATATCGACGCGTCGTGAGAGGATGTGTCGCGAAAACCGATTGACCGAGAAAAAGCGGCGATTCGCATGCAGCCTCTGTTTCTCCGTAATGCGCCTTGTTAAAATTTATCGATATCCCTTGGTCCACTTGCTGCGCTGTTATCTTTTTCTTGCGTAGATGTTCACATGAATCTTGATCGCCACGATGAAGGTTCTCGCACGAAAACACTTTGTAACGTCATCGGTTACTTTATCTGGCTTTCAGTATCGAAAGTGCGTCGTAAAGTTAACAAATCACGTTGACAGGTATGATACGTTTATCTTTGAGGTATTCGAGATTTTTTTTTAAAGACGAATCGGTACTTTTAACGTTATTCATTTGAACTGTTTAACGAAGAGAATTACTACTCTTGAATTGTAGTAGAGATAGTGTCGATCCATCTCCGTTTTTTTTCTTTCAACTGCGAGAGACGTACAACGGATTCGTAACTTCATCTCGCGCAGCGTTTCCTTTCTCCCAATATCTCAATATTACGAGAACCGCCGCATCACGAAAATGAAGCTTTTCGACTCGATGGGAGGAATCGAGCAATTCATCTGCATTCGATCCATACCACACGTTTTTCCGCTTCTGTTCCATTCCGCGCTCTCCGTAGAAACAGATCGTTTCGATCGCTACTACTTTCCCGTTTCCTCCTCTTTTTCTCTCCTCCCATTCCTTTACAGCGCGATAAACTTTTCTTTCTCGCCGTTTCCTTTGTTGCTCCCTGGAGAAGAGGGCCGAGTCCACGGCTGAAATACCCCCGGTCGCAGTGTGTACGCCGGAAATGGTCGTCGATCCGGGTGTCTCCGACGTCTTATAAATTCAACAACGCGCAATAAAGGGTTGCGGTATAATAAAACATGATGTTTACGGATAGTGCATCTCACATTCCGGCATCAGGAAAGTTCCGCGACAGCCGAGAGACACTTGTAATGTTTTGTAAAATTTAAATTTGAGATGCCAGATGTTGCATAATAATACCCGCGGAATACCTTCGCGGGGTAATCTCAATACCTCGAGAACTTTGTACGCTGATGTAATAAATATTTATTCGCGCATTTGCATTAGGAAACCTTTAATAATGAATCACAGTTATACGTCCGATATGCCGTAAAGAGAAGAAAGCGCGCGATAAGGAAAATCTGCAAAAAATAAAGACGGAGGACGCGCGTCGCCATTGCATTCGTTCTCATTCCACGTGGATGCCGTAATGCATTTTTTATAATCCCGCCTTATCTCCTCCATCCTTCAGCTTTCTCTACTGACGCTTGCAAACGATATAAAAAAAAAACGGCATAAAAATCACCGCATTTTTAAAGTGTAATTTCATGTTGAATTTTTTACCCTGTTAAGATATTAAATGTTAAATACGCAATATACAAGCATCGATAAATTTAAATTAAATTGCAATTTTAATTTTACCTTGCAACATGCTTTTCAAATAACCATCACGACACTGACTTAATAATTGAAAAATGTACACAGACGTCAGTGATTAATATAATATATTTTCTATTACGGAACTCAGGAAAAGCTTTACAAATATTAAATAATTTATGCTCGCCTAAACCTAGTTGTGCAGTTGCGTCGGAGACTGACCAGAGAGAGCTCCAGACGAATCAGCCGGACGTGGCTCGCAGGTAATTTCGGATGAAGTACGACCGCCACGGGAAATCTGGCGACGAGTGACGCCTCCAGATCCCAGTGGAGCGAGAGGAATATCCATCCTGTGGCCATCATCGGTCCCGACAACCGCCGCTCCCGACGGCTGATGCACACTCGCGCCGTGTCGAATTTTACACCGTGGCATTTTCGCTAGCCTTCTGTTACGTGTCACGGAAAAAGGGTGGCCGCAGAAATGAAACTTGCCTCCGCGATACATACTGTTGAATAACAAATGCGCCACCCGCGCGGATATCGGACTGCGGGAAAAATTGTTTCTATCGCGCGAATGAAGTGCGCGCGTTTAAACTCTTTCTCACGTAGTTTTTAAGGGGATTGCTTGAAAGCTTGAGATAACTACTTGGTTTCCTCTACATTCTTCTAAATTGTTTATTAAACGCCGCGGCGTTTCGCGGATATTCAGGAGCTTAACGTAACTCTATTATGCGCTATTTAATTATTTGAATCGCTAATTTGTATTTCTTAATTTCTATCTCCATAAGAAAAAGTCGTTGTAGCCCTAAATTATTTTACATTATTTATTATTATTTAGAACATTGCATCGTAATTATCATTATTCTAAGAGATCTAAACTATTTTTTGAAAGCATTCCTCTTACCTTTTGAGAAGACAAGATACATAGAAAGAAGATATACGACCAATATTCCTGTGTGTGTAATACATGAGTATGAAAAGTAGAATAATTGCAAGGTTGAATTTCTACTGAACGACAGCGTAACGACACGCGAAATCCTTTAAGACAGGCGTATACGATTCGTATTTGCCAGATAAAAGGAGGGACAGATAGATCCACAGAGAGGAAAACACTGTTTTTTCGAGCTATAGGTATTGCTCCCGGGTTCTCCATTGTCGGATGTATTCCGAAGGTAAATAGTCTGCATATTGTTCGAGCATTAAAGAGAGGGATTTTCCGGACTCGATTGCCAAAGGTTCCCATCGTCTCTTTTTAGGCTTTCCTAGAGCTCTTTGTGCAGCGTCGATTCGCAAAGGCGATTCGCCAAAGGGGCATATTTAGGAGAATGTAACGCGAAGCACTGAAAGGAGACGCGCGATTTATTTGCAGCTCGCTCTCGAGTCCGATATGCGTTATGCAGTTCTTTCTCCCGACGAGTTCATCATATAATTCTGCGCTTAATTGTTACGATCTAGTAAGATCTAATTTCTCATGCGTAATATATCAGTATTCGTAATGAGCGTACCGATTCCAATCTATTTCAGTTTCTTCAGTCATTAATATAACTACGCTAGCTGTCTCATCTGCATCCGTAATGTTATTGGTGCGGGCCGTTACGCAAACGATTTCACTCAAACTACCTTAACAGTTCCTGTTTTGATTGCGTGATGAATAAACCAGTTTATGTATAGTCGGCGTAAATTGATTTGATGATCGTAAAAATGGATGTACGGATCCCTCGTTGTCTTTTCGTTTCAACTATTCAAGCGTTCGTTAAATCATGTGTACGTAAGCCTAGATATATCGTTAGAATATTTGATACGAGTAGCGGTCGCATTTCATTTCGGCGAGCCTTTCGAGAGTTAATAACGACCCCGGTAAAAATAAAAAAGTAAAGAGAAAAAAAGGGTAAATGGAATGGGAGCGTAACACCGTTACGTCTCCCTGTGCGCGTGTTGTTCAGAAAAAGGAGAATATTTCTGCCTGACAAATGAAATTCGTGGTCCAACGCTCGCGAATGAGATAACGCGGAACGATTGCGATGATTCTCTCGTACGCGCGACACCTCTGTGCTCTCTTTCTCTCGCGCTCTGATCTCGACGATTCATCGGCGCGGTTACAAAAAAAGATCACGGGAACAAAAATCAGTCATCGCGCCCCGTCCGTCGCCATGCACGCGTGTGTACATACCGCGAAGTGACATGGTGCGTTGCAGGCTTTTCGGTGCGCAGGATATAATCCGTGTGCACGCGATACACGCGCGCACACACGCACCCGTATATGCACATCCAATGGTTCTCATTCTCTGTCTCTCTCTCTCTCTCTCTCTCTCTCTCTCTCTTTTTCCGCTCGCTTTTTTCTGGTCCCGAGCGACCACAGAAATCAGAGCTCAAGCGAACGACTCAATACACTCGGTTGGCTTTCATTCCTGGGCGAGACAAATTCTATAGAGAGGCACGAAAGCACGAAAAATGTCCGACGTCGCGATTTAAAAAGGGCGTTCGCGCCGCCAGATACATTTTCCACGCCAGATGCATATACGTGACTATGCGTCTCGAGCAAGTCATGGGGTAATTCTGTGTGACGGCACTGATAAAGTCAATAAATCGGTGTTATATCGCTGAGAATCGATTTCAGATCCATTTAGAGAGTAAATTTTGACAAATCTGTCTGTCACAAATAGTACATTTTACATAGTCGCTGCGACCGTTTTAAGTTCATTCTTTGTTGTAAGAGGACAATGTGTACGAACTGTCCCCTTTGTTCATATAGAGCACAGTTCAAAGATCGCAATGCAAACGGACCTTTACGGATTTAAAGTGGAAAATCAAGGAACCCACGCTGGGCAGCGCGAAAACTCAATTCCGTCGGACGTGCCGGGGTCGGGAAATTCGACGAAAGGCGAGATAGATACGCGACATGGACAGCCGACTCATGTCAGGGCGGAGTGATAAAACAGAGAGTAGCTTAAACAAGACCCAGCCCCTAACTCCGGTTCGGCGCTTTTCGAACAGCAGGGGATGAGGGATGTGGGCGCGTAGCAGAACGAAGGGTTAAACACGGCCAGCGGCGAAGGGATGTGGGAAGCGCATGCTGTAACAGCAGAGAACGATTCGGCACGAAGAACCGAATGTTAACGTATCAGCCTTCCAATTATTCATTAAACCCGCCAGAAGAATGTTTTTTTTTTAAACCGCTTGTTATTTCGCTGATACAAAAAAGGAAAAAAGGTCTCTCAAATAAAAAGCTTATTTTTGAATCCTCTAGAACCCATATTTTAAAAAAAGTGAAGATTATAATAGGAAGCTACGGAGAGCTTATACAAAAAGCTTTGTAATAATTTTCATCAAAAAAAAAGAACAGGTGTTTAAGTCGAAATAAGCTTTTCAAGTTTGAGCATGAAACATTGCGTTCATATTGATCGAAATCTCGAGGCGTTCCCAGGAGAATGCCATAGTGAAGAAGTTAAGAAGTTTCGTAATACGTAAGCTTCTTAACAATAAATCAGTGGTAGGAATAAATATTCGCATACGATGTTACACGAAAACATCGTTGCTCGCTTCCATCTTTCTTCTTTTCCCACTGTTGCCCCTCGTAAATTCTAAATATACTCTCGTGTGGAAAACACCGGGTCCACGTGCGTTAAAAAAATTAATTAAGAGAATTTGTGGCTGTAGCGTGATACAGGATAATGCGAGGGATAATGTCGTGGCAAAGACGCCGCGTAGAGCAAAAGGGCAAAAGCTGGCTTGATCTCGATGTTCAGTACGCATAAAAACTGCCGCGGTGGCAGGATATAATAAGTTTACTGCTAAACGGATAATAATTCAGGCGATTCGTTACAGGGATCAAAGTCGATAAATATTGATTGACAGCAGCGTATTTTACTGAACGTCTCGTCTGCACCGCAGTTTGCACGTTTCACGCTCGTCAACCGAACGCTATTGATAATCACGTTTTATTGCATCTCGCGTTACACCCTCGGAGCCCGTAATTACGCGAGATTTTATATCCTACGGATATATACGGATATATACTCGAGACGTGGATGCTCGATAAATCTCTATGCTTTCCTCTCTGTCTCCCGCTCTTACTCATTTTCTCGTAAACGGGATTTATGCCGGCTTTACCGGTCGCTCTTTCATACGCTTTTTCTCTAGGTTTCCGCTATACTCACGCAATGTCTCGCATGCCTGGCTGTTTCTACATTCTGCATTCTAGGGAATCTTTCTTGACTCTTCAGGCGCGCGGCTTATTTCGAGAGAATGCAATTAATCATAGATTCGCGACTACGTGCCACGAGAAACAGGAATTACAGCTGTAAGCTGTAAGCTGTTTTCTAACTTCAACTTCCTTCTCTTCTAATCTGCTGTTGCAAGATACATGTAAATGCGTGAGTAAAACGAAAAGCCGCGTTGAAAAGTACATGTTTATTCATCTTTATTATTTTACTTGGATAGCAAGATATGTAAATGTGGTCAATAAACATACGGGAATGTTAATTAAATGTTTACATGTTGATTAAACTGCAGCTCGACGGAATTTCCACCTCCGACATGATCTCATTGCGATAATTTTCCGCAGAATAACATCTCGCCGCTGTTGCTTCCCATTACGTACACCTGTGAGTGACGTCGAGAAACCCGCGCCCGTGTCAGACGGCTCCGTGTCGTCGACGTCGATTTTACGCGCCGATAAATAAATCGCGACGGACAAAAGCGGTAGGTAGAGCTTGCACGTTTATTTTCCGGGATTCGGAAAACTGCTGTCTCGCGGCACGCGGTACTATCACTCCTAAAAGCGACCGGAAGCGCGCCCCTGTCGCGAAAGATTTAGCTTCTGGTGGCTGATTCGACGACAAGAGTCACCGTCGCGCACTACATGTACCGGAAGCAGCGACATTGATGAATTCGCGAACGCCGTGGACGCGTTTCGAGCTCGCGCAACTGAGAATCGTATTCTACATCATCGCAGCACCAGAGGCACGTCCGCGATTCTCTCCAAAGCGTAAAAAGATAAAACGAAAAAAAACGCTCGTATTTTGTGTAAAAAATTTAACCCCGTGCTCCAACATAGGTGAAAGTAACAATGAAACTGCACTTAAATCCGAGAGAGGGAAAGTTTCTCTCGAAAGGAGAAACGCAATTAGATTATCTTGTCCGAATCCGTGCGCGTGTGCATTATTTTGGACACTCGCGGTGACGAAACTTATAATTAGTTTATCACATATCCGCCAAAGTTTATGTTATGTACATTAAGCAGGCTTCCATAAACTTAAGTTTGTGCTCTGTTTGTTATCTGTTGCACTTTGAGCAAATCGGCAAGAGAGGAAGAACTTTCCGACAATAGCAATGCGACCAGATATACGCCACGTTGCACAAAATGACGTATCAAGCAAGCGTGAATTTCAGTTTCTACAGCTTTTGCATTAAACCTTGAAAATACATATACCGTGATATTATTAACGCGTAATAATTGATAACACTATCGCGTTCGTTTCACTTAGACCATATTTGCTTAATATACAATTGAAATATAAAATAAACATTCCAATTGTCGAGTTTCATGAAATTCAGTATAGTAAAGTATGTTTTTAGTAAAGTATTTTCAAAGTTTTTTAGTAAAGTATTGTCAAAGTATTGTTTTTTATTTTTGTAAAATTTATATAAATACATTATAAATTTTATAAAATATAATCTGTTTAATACTAGAGATATCTTACTTTTCACGTTACGAATAATTATAAATTTACATGTTACAAAGAATTATAAATTTGAAATATTTTAATATTGTTACATTATGATAAGTATAATATTATGAACCTATGAACAATAATACCTAAACAAGAACAACGTTCTGAAAATAAGTGATATCTAAGAAGAAGAAAATGCATTTATTGCCATTGCACTGGAATGCTTTTACAACGTTGCGTATTTAATTTTTATTTCGAGTACATAGCAAATACAGGGTGGCGCACGTAAAACCAGCCCCAAACGCAAAATACAGTTTTAAAGTTATTTCGTATTTCCGCGTGCATATCGCGCTGGAACTCGACACAGACGCAGAGTGTCTCCAGTAACGTGGAGGTATACTGAATTCATATTCGGCGCGACAGCGTCGAATAGAGAGAGAGTGTCCATACGTAATATAACTTTAAAACAATATTTTGCTTGAGGCCGGTTTTATATGCGCTATGTAATATTTTTTAGTTTTCTAATGCACAAATTACAAGTTAGTTTAGTTTGCGAATGTTTAATGCTTGCACTTTGCATAAACTGGAATGCTCGTATTTTGTGTAAACAATTGTCTCAATATTAAAATATGCATTAGCTAAATATACTATATCACAGAATTTCCATAATAAAGCGTGCAACAAAATTTATATTCTCGAGTATAGTTTACACGTTTCATTAGCTATTGTCGCATTAAATTAATAACTTCCACAAGAGCACTACATCTATTATATAAACGTGGATTTGACTTAATTGCATTGCGTGCTGAAACAATGTCCCTCGTATTGCCGGAATTTCGGACTAAAATTGAAAACGATAAGTCACAAGATCAACATCCTCTCGTTTATTTTTATACTTTCCTATTCAGAAACAAAAACCTTGTATGTTATCTCTCGCTCTCTCTCATTTAAATATTTGTAAGTTGAGATGAGAAAAAAGTATCCAACAATTTACTTATTATAAAGATAACATTAGAAATCATATATTTAACTAGTGACAGTTAAAACTAACCGCAAAGAAGTCTTTGCACTTAATAAAGATTTACTTTGCGAAGCCGTAATCTTCAGTAGCAATATTCTCAGCAATTCGAAGCGCGTTTTCCTTTGATTTCCAAAAAATCCCAGGTTTACATTTTGCTTTTGAAATTATTTCAGTTGATTTAGTCCGACCGTGTAGCCGCGCTCGATCAAAGTCCAACCAACTTGTCCCCGATGGGTGACACGTGTTAAAACTGCGTTTTCTTTTCAATAACTCCCGTCATAGTCCGTTGCGCGTTACGGTTAATTAGCACCAAATTACAAAAGCGTTCTCGTCGGGCAACGCGTTTTGACAATGAGATGTGTCAAACTGCCTATCACGCCGACCGATCTTAACAAACTTTGACGATGAACGATTAAGGAATATGCATCGTTCATCTTGTCTGCCGGCGGTTGTCGGTCATCGTAACGTAGTTACGCTGGTTCCTGCGACGTACGATGGACGATAGCTCGTTTTAATTGAGCGTTCAATGGCGTCTCATTACTCACAACGGAGACGACACTTTGCTCCCAATGGTACGATGGTACGAAATGAATTATTAGCTTTAATTATCATCTGCGACCGATTTCTAATACAAGGTAACCGCCGCAATGAGGTCGACTATGTCAATTATATTAAATGACACAATATTTTGCGTTTGTATATCCCGAAATATATTTTGAATCTATCTCTATTATTTATCACCATGTTTCATTATATTTATTGTTCTTTGTACATATTTCGCATCTTATATTTTATTGAAACGTTAAACAACTATATTAATATCAAAAATTGCTCGGGTTATTATTTATATTTTATTTCGCGGATGGCATATTGATCGAATCAGCCCTGAATAATATATTGTAGTACGTTTATTATTAATTGCATCAATAATTTTTTAATTTTTGGAGCTTGATGCATACCGCATTATGCAGCATTAATAAAATAATTGCCAGGCAAAATATGTGGTATTTAAATAATGCACAGCTGGATATTACATTGTACAGCATATAGAACGTGTTCGTAAATAAACTTGGATATCGATGTGATTCGTTAGAGAATGCTGGTCACCGTCGCGTTATAGGTAACGACACCGTCTTTATTTTCATCTCAAGCGATGCGTCGCTACTATAACTGAGGGTATCTTTCGGATAACATCCTACAAACTTCGTACGATTAAGAAATTTGCATGCTCCGTCTTGCGTATAATAGCGAACAGTAGCCTGGGCTGTGGTCAATGCGGCGGCTGTCTGCGGTGTTTCGAGCGATAGTTTAAGTTAATTGCCCCACCACGGGGCCGAAACTAATTCGAACAAATGCCGCGGTTCGCTACAGTTTTCAGTTCTCGCACGCCGTATGCTAACGAACGCCTCGGGTAATTATACACGCGCGCGTAGTATCAGGTATCGGGAGAATACTATCTGAGAGAGAAGCGTAACTAAC
Organism: Temnothorax ravouxi; assembly: GCA_030770255.1. Classification (NCBI taxonomy): domain Eukaryota; kingdom Metazoa; phylum Arthropoda; class Insecta; order Hymenoptera; family Formicidae; genus Temnothorax; species Temnothorax ravouxi. Next base: position 57,457 of record JASTWP010000855.1, read on the forward strand.
ATTTTGAATGAGTCGAAATGGGGGATTAAGACAGGTAAAAGACTGCTCTAAAGAAATAAACTGACATAAACTAGAAAGTTTTTAATCTAAAATGTTTAAACTCAAAGAGACTGTCAAAACACTCTATGCCTGTCTCTCACGATACGAAGTAACGTACGGTATACAGATCAAGATAATTAATTAGTATCGCGGAAAAGAGATAACAGTTAAATGCAAATATATCGAATTTTTACGCGCTTATTTTGTGGGCGGACACGAAACTTTCTGTTTATTCAATAATTACATGAGGCTGCGTGCAAAATACAGTGTATCGCTCGTACGCCGCGCTACACGCGCTGCAACGATCCTTCTTCCAAAACATTACCGCAGCTGACTTCGGAATCACCTCAAACGCGTACTCGTTGCGTTTAACCTGGATGAATAAACACAACGTTGACACGAAATGCCGACTGTTCCGCTTGTAATGCCGTTTGAAACTGGCCTTGTACGCACGTTGGATAGAGTCGCGCTATACGTCAGCGTAATCTCATTGTTTTTCGCTGAATTAGAGTCTGTTTATATTTAAAATTCTAATCAATCGCGAAAGCGCAAACTAATTGAGTGAAGCGACAAAGCGACACTATTAAAAATGAATATTTAATGCGAGTTGTTTCTCGAATTTTCAGTAATTAATGTTACTGCCGATGTATCGAGTTGATTATTAGGTCAAATTTAATTAAACGTTATTGCCGGCGCAAATGGTATGCGTTAATGAGCCGTTGTTTACGAATTTAAAGGTAACGAGCTTTGAAAGCTCGCGGGTCATTCGTTATTCCCGTGAATGAATTTGGCGATCATTTGTATGTTAATTGCCAGCGTGTTATCTTTTTGCCAGAGAATCGTAACATTTGCGTAATTGGAAGAAGGTATGTCGGCATTGCGCTGCGCATATCGGGCATATAGCGCGTAGAAGCATGTCACGCGGTTAGTGCAATTAGGAATCAAGTGCAGGCGCATGTTGCCTGTTCATACATTATTTGCCATTATCTACAAGTACTCTCGTTTCAACACGGCAAAATGCGAAACAAAGCTGTAAAACGAAAGGTGCAAATGAGAAGATGTACACGTAAATGTATACAAATTCTTTTCAAAATTCGCGCGTGTTGGTTAGCCGTTCGTAACATTCGCGTATATTTACGTAAAATTGATCAATATGATACCACCAGCACGAAACATGTAACGTAAATTACAAGTCCGTTAAAATAGAAGAGTCAGAGTTTTATTCCGAATTGAATGAAAGCTCATCCTCATCCGCGGCGCGTAAAAGAATTGCGATATTTTAATTAAAGAGGAATTGATATCGAAAATGATTTCAATGAAAACAAAGGGTTTGTAAAGGCTTATGGAAAACCTCGGGTCGCAATTGTTATTGCATATAACTATAACTCAGGAAAAGTACCGCAGCATTATAAACAAAAGCACGCACAAATATTTACGATAAAACTTGTACTCGAAAGACTTGTACTGGCAGGATTGTTTTCAGCTTTCTTCATATTTTTCTTTTCTTTTATTACATATATATTCTTTACGATCTCTTGTTATTTTTATTTGCGTTCGTAGTTCGCAAAATGTTCCGATATTCTTTGCGTTTTCTTCTATCACTGAAGAAAGTCCGAGGAGATCGATCTGCTTGTTCATTGTATAATTTTATAATTCTGTACTGTTTCTATTGAATAATACGCGAGAACAGCTGCGATCCAGCCTCACATAAGTTTTCTACAATTGTTTTCATTGATTGGCGACATGAGAAATATAATATTTTTATACCTTTTACATCTATACACATATATAATATTTTTTTGGCGAATAAATCATTTTTTTTTCCTACATGGGTTTAGCGTCTCTGTTTATAATTTTAGATCGGCGAATGCGTATTCTTTCTTGTTGCAAAATATTGAGACATGCATTATGTATTCTTCGCAACGCAAGAACCGGCACGAAGCGCGTCGTGTCGCGCGCGAGTATCGCAATTGCGGTATTAAACGGCGTATTGTCCGGCCGTGTGGTATTTGCTTGTATAGGCCGAATAGACCGTTGACAGAACCCGCGAACCGGGCCGTGCAGCGTGCAGGGCCGTTAACAGGAACGTGGATTTGGCTGGTTATTACACGCTATCTCCCCTCGCCAGCGCGCCATCCCCCAGGTGGACACTTCGGTCTCGCGATGGCGCGACCTCGTTCACGTACAAGTTGTAATCAAAATTACCTGCACGCGGGCCATGTCATTCGGAGATCGGCGCACGTTGCTGGAAGGTTTACACCGATGTAAACTCGATCGACATTTGCATCGAGTCAATTGCGAAACAACTCTCTTTGCCAATTACGGTCCCTTTTCGAAGACGGTCGATAGAAATCGCCTGAAAAAGCGTTTCGTCGCGCGTCGAATATTTATATCGCCGACGAAATTGTTATGAAGTTCTCTATTTGCCACGTATCTCGATGCCGGAGCAATCGCCGATCTTTTTAATCCTCGTATCTGCGGTCAAATATCGATACGCACCGCTTACAAATTGAGTTTTGCAAATTAACTTGACGATAAAAATGAAACGTATCTATCGCGACGGTGTGTGCCTGCAAGGAAACTTTAGTTCGCGCCATCAATCGGGGAATGCTTTTTAATTGTGCTGCCCGATGTCGTGACGCGTTCGCATACTTACATACGGTGATCGCGAGCCGTCGGTGGCACGTCTCTCCTTCTTCGTTGTATCGCGTGCGAGTGCATTCGATTCTCACGATGCGTCCGATAGACGGGCCCGCCGCAATGCGCAAATTGGATGGCGCTGACACTTCCGCGCGTATGGTTGGGACACTCGCGTGTAACTCCTGGCAGATTCCCTCGAGTGTTCTCGAGCTACGACATGCGGCTTCGGTCGCGGATAATTGATTCCGTGTGGGCCGGCGAGACGAGGGCTCGGCCGACAAGGGAGAGGCGCACCCGTTACCCGTATACCACCAGGCAAGCGAGCGTACGAGCCTGGAATTGAAAAGTTTTCGCCGACGGAACAATCTACCGCGCTCGTTGAGCACGTCGGTTCGCGGCGGAGAAGAAAAGGATGCATCCAGACAGCCGTTGTTGCGGCCTGAACACGACCGGCCATCGCCGGAAGCGATGCTGTTTGGAGAATTCATTTCGTCGTATCTTTCGACAGACCGGGAAGGAAATTGTAACGAGTATCGAGCGCAGGTGTTAAAATGGTTAATCGTAGGAAAATACACGGCTCATTGTACGAGAAAATAAAATGCGTATGTTTAAATATTGATCTTACACTCGCGTCATCGTACAACAGTCGAATATCTTGGGTCCTGAGAAAAAAGTTCAATTAAAATTCTTTAATTAAAAATTCTTTAACTAATTTAACTAAAAAATTTACTTTGTAACACCGATGAGATATCACGCATGAGAAGAAACGAGTACTTTCACTCGACGAGACTTTGACTTGAAGTTATTATAACTTTGAGAAAATCATGGTTGTACCAAGAGTGCGGAATCCTGTGCAAAATTGTTAATTTTTCTTAAGCATTCTCACGTCTAACAGTAAAGAATGCTTGAAATTGATAACTTTCTCTAAGTCTCTCTTGATCTGCAGCGGATTTGACGTTTAATTTTCATTGGGTATAATATGCGCTGTAAACCGTGAAACTTCACTATGTATAAATTTTCGCGTGATTTATTATTAAAAAGAAAGACGGACGAGCGGGAAACAAAATCGTTACACGCTTGTGCGCGCCGATGTGGCGCGTAATTAAATTTCCGGGACAAAGGCGCTCTTCCTTCCGCAGGAAGAAAAAGGAAACAACGGGCAGGAAATAAATGTTGTTTACCGATAACGGTGAGAGAAAGTTACAGCCGTGGTGTTCACGACGGCTGGACTCTTTCTCCGGTATCGGAAAGTAGAAGGACCTCGTATTCTTTTTCTTGTCTTTTTTATTATTTCCACATAGTTGAAAGCTCCGACTCTTGCCCACTTCGACGATAGGCGTCACTGAAGAGCGGGAAAAGAGACGAGACAAGAGGCAAGAAAGAACGGATAGGGACCGACGAAGTTTTCTGTATCGCGGTATTAAGAACGGTTGACGGCGCGAAAGTACAACGCAATTTCACCCCCCCCCTTTCGGCTTCTTTTTTGCGGAAAAGCTGCGCAGGGATCTCTCGAAACTTACGACAGTGCCGTATTGCCGGACCGATAAGAATACCGGAATACCAAGAGCAAGCAGAAACAAACTTTGGCAAAGCATGCGCAGATGAAGATAATAACATGTTAAATCGCATTAAACAACTTATATAATCAAATTGTAGCTGTCAAAAGAGGCTATAATTGTTAATAAGATCTAGTATTGTTTTGTGGCTTGTAAATTTACAAGAAATTCAATGATTACAAAGTATTTGAGCAGTTCGACACGCAATTATTTCCAACAGTGATTAAAAAACTTGATTTTAGGTGAACGATAATAAGATAAGAATTATGCATGCGTCTTTTTCTCACGTGGTTTATCATTATCGCAAATCGGCAGGCGTGCGTTTTTAGGAAAAATTGCGATTTGTTATTTTAAAGTTCATTGTAATCACGAGTTTTTCAGCTCGGAAAAATATCGAAAAATTGAGTGCCAAGATGCTGCTTTCATACGATGCTCCTGATACGAGACATATGTCTCAGTGAGTATCACGAGAAGCGTTTCTTCTTCTCTTTTTTCACCGCGGTATATCTGAGAACGAACGAATCGGGATATCCTCGAGAGGTGTCTTCAGCTGTACCTTTGGCGTATATAGAAATTTATGATCGGCGTGTTATCGAACGACGACGGAAGATTGGAGCACTCACGTGCCATGACAAAATCCTATAATATGGTATAGTGGTAGGAACACGTATCTCGACGTAAATAACGCGTCGTCCGCGTGACGGGGGAATAATTGACGACACCCCGAGAAATTACAAGCTGATTGCAGAATTTAATATTGAAAATAATTTTATCCGCGTCGCGTCGCGGGCGCATCGTTAAACGAGACGTGCAAAAATCGCCGAAAATCCAGCGAGTTCCAAGTCGCGCCAATGTCATTTCGTCATATTCCAATTTGAGACTTCGGAGTTACACCGCTCTCGCTATCCTTCCGTAGACGCTAATGCATCAAAGGAGAGTCGCGAGGGCATTCGGAAAAAGCGTAAAAATTTCAACAGCGGAAGCGAATTTTATACATCCGCGCGCTTCCGGGAAGCCCAAATATTTGCATGCACGTTGCGAGCGCAGAGATGAAATTCTGCGAAACGGATTTACGTCCTGACGCAGGACGCTTTGGTTATGGAAGCCGTTCTGTTGCGGGGCGCAACGTCTGATTCAATCGTATCATAACTACTCGTCGACATGCAGCGCAAACTCTCCCTTGCAGCTGCATTATCCCGGTCTTGCTCCTTCTTTTGTGAGAAATTCTTTCGATATGCGAGCAAACGTGACAAGCTCTCTCTTCCCTTTTCCCCCTTTTCCTCTCTCTCTCTCTCTCTTAACGTGATGTACACAGAGAAGCGTACTTTACGGGATTACGATTGCGGATAGAGCTCGTAAATATCCACTCATCCTTGAAGGAATCGATTGCTACGTTGGACGCGCTTGAATCGAGTATCACAATTGTGCTCGTACATACAATTCATTGCTGTTTATATTTGCAAAATAGCTACATATATATAGTAAAAATTCAATCTTGAACAATGTAAATGAATAATAAACTGATTTATTCAGCTTCCTCTCTTTGCTTAAAAATATAGGGAATATGATATATTTTTGTGCATATATAGCTACAATAAAAATTGTAGTGTTCAATATAGTTTTCTGTTCAAAGAGCTTATGAGAGCAATTACGCAAGCTTTGAATTTGTTTATCTTATTCGCTCTCGAAACAGCAGGCTCTATATAAAAAAGAGCGAGAGAGAGAGAGAGAGAGAGAGCGAGAAAGAGAGAGGAATTCACGGGACTGCCATCGATTTGCGTCGAGCATCATCCGGTTCAACAGCATCGCCCACTCATCGGAATCATGATGCATCTTTTGGCCGGACGGTTTTCCGAAATAGGAGGCCGTGGCGAGCCTGGCCTCTGAAATCGATTTAGCGGAATCGGTTGCCCATCCACGCAATCAGGATGATCCCACATTTGTGCCTGGCCGCGCTCTCTTGCGCAAATAGCGGCGTTCCTGCGCCCGCCGCGATTATCGAAAGTGCTCGTGCGTGCGGGATAACCCGAGTCCCTCGATGACGGATTGCGCGCGGATCCACTGGACGAACTCGATTAGAATCCTTTGAACCGTGATCGCGGCGCCCGCCGTCCAGAGACAATGGGGGCTGGAACGGGATTGTTCGTGGCCGTAACACCGGACACGTGACACCGCGTACACAGGGATAATAGATCTTAGTCGCGAGAGCGTTTCGCGTCCGACTCTTAAAGCGGCAATAATGGGACCGATACATTATTGGCATTGGCGATCGGGACGTAATTGCTTATTGATCGCGTAGCCCGTGCAACTTCGTTCTCTATTGTTACGCAAAAGTACATCGTAGTTTGCAAATCGCGATTGCATGTTATGTGGACAGAAACATGGTCAGACACATGAAACATGCGATATTATTATTGTTACATGAAATCCATGTGCATACCGTGAGGCTAAATAAAGCTCAACAAATTTGGTCGATTTAAAAGGGCTCTGGCAGCCCTGTCTGACGCAAACTAATACACGAAGTTCGATTAAAAGCATGTATCTAGAACTGTTATTTTATCAGCACATTAACTCTGTAATAATTTTTCCAATACTATTTTTTTTCCTTCAAAACACGAAGAGGAGAAACTGTCTTTAACAAGTAAACATTTCGTCGTCGGGATTGTGATAAAGTCGAGTTGGTGCCCTTGAAGAGGGAGTCGTCGTTACCGGACGTTCAAAAATATCTATCGAAATGATCTGTTGAGCAAACGCAGGAGCAAACTACGAATTAGGAAGCGCAAACTCGCAAGATACCCGGTAACGAGTTCTACTCGATCCTTGATTCCGGTCATCATTGCCCAGAGGCTCTCGGTGTAGGAAGGGCGAGGGTTCGGTCTAACGAGCAAACGAATCTTACGGAATGAAGGGACGGCAGCTACCCTTTCTCGGGGACAGGATAATGCCGTTTACACGGCTTCGCCCGCGGGAATACGGTCCCCGACGTAAATTCTTCTGTTATATTTAAGCGCCTCGGCGCACCCATCAACGTAAACTGCCATGATTCTTTTTTTCTCTTCTTTTCCTTCTTTCGGAATTTAATCTGCTCTAATAACATTCTCGTCGCTGGAGACATTTAATTAAATATCCGAACGGCCTGACGCTTCGCTAAATTGCGATGTTATCCGGGCATTATAATTATAGCGACATCTCTGAATAATAGTTATGTACGTCATAACACGAAATGTAACATACTATTATAATAATTATTTACAAGATCAGTCTGTGAATTTGTGTAGAGTATTATTATTTATTATCATTAAACATTTTTACAGCGTACATTAGGCTGATATTTCACTAAAACATTATGTGTTTGTGAGTTAAATAGAAACATTTCGAAGAAGAATATGTTTCTTCAATATTTTTCACAGTTAAATATAAAATATTGAGTTATAAATTTTATGAAACTTATTTATGATATTTAGAGTGTTATTAAATATTTTTTCTATAATCTTACATGTGTATCACGCTACAGTTTTACTGTACATATTATGTACCTATACATTGTGTATATTGTGTGTACATATTAGGTAATAATCTCTGTACATGTACATTGTGTATTTACATATCTACAAATTGCAATATTAGTATATATCACAAGTAGAACAACAAAACATTGCAACTAATAATAATTAAGTCTTAATATTGCAATTAAATATGTAAAACGCAAAATTAAATACATTTAATAACTGTTTTGTAAAACTTGTTTGGTATTTACGTGGACTATTATTAAAATTTTCTATAGCATTTCCCGCATGTGTGCATACGTGCAGGACATTACCATTCACTCAAGTCACCGCGATCCGCAAGATAATAGAGATTTTTTAACATTGTAAGTTGTAAAATATCGTGATAAACGACGAGCTGCTATCAAATTTTTGCAGGAATTGATTCGAAATTTGTCAGAGACCCTGCGAGACCCTTTGAAGCGAAGTGTAGGGGAGCCTTGCATAACTATATGCAGAACGTACGTCCCGTCCGAAAATAATTCTTTCGAACAAAAACGGGTATCTTGAATACCGTTTTGCAAGTGAACGATATTGATACGGCGACCTACTTCCCATCGCTATCATTCACGAGAGCTGGTACATGTACGAACTTATCAATACGAATCTACCCGAATCAAAATTGATTCGCCTCGAAACCATCCCGGTTTATCTTGGCTGTTGCACGATCTCTGCGCTATCTGCGTATCGAACCGATTTTCGGCGAGGATTAAAAATTGCTGGCTAAACTCTAACGACCGCGATCTCGGGACCGCACGAATGTTGACCCGACCGAAATTTATCATGCGCGATTTTACTGCGCGAAAGCGGTATGTAGAAACGCAGGGAGACGCGATATTGTTATAAATTAACGAAAACCCGTTCGGGCAATAATGAGCTTTCGCTCATTCGGCAGTTTAATTTCGCGCTAGGCTAAATCCTTTTTTTTATTTAATTTGAACGAACGCATTTGCGTCCATGAAAAAGTCATTTTGAGTAGACCGCACGATCGCTATTTCGTCGATCGATGAATTCGGTTCAGCGTAGCAATTCTATCCTAAGCGCTTAACTTTCACGTTCCGTGTTTTCGCGTGCGTGCGTGCGTGCATGCATACGTGTGTATGCGTTAGACCGCTTCCCGGCGGGCGGGATGCACTTTCGCGCTTGAATTTAGAGCCGATTAATAAATAAGCTCCAGATGGGTCGCGGCGGGAGCTGCCGGAGAACGGGGTGAGGCGCACGGTGTGCGGGAAGCACGGCAAATATCAGGACAATTACGAGCAGGTGCAGCCGCGAGCAAGGGCCGACCGCGTCGCTTAAACTCCGCTTAAATAAGCGCACGCGCGTATACGATGCAGTCTCGCTCGCTGGGAATTATGCTATTCGCTCTCGGCACTTTCCGCCGGAGGCGGCGGCGGCGACGGCGCCTCCGCGAATTTATGTTAAGGACCACCTGCGCCAAACTGGCTGACTTCTGATATCTGTAAATCGTCGGCAGGACCTTCAAGCCGAGAAAAACTACCAATCTCTAACTGATTTAATAGCGTAGCGTAAACTGCACGTGTCTCGAACAAAAATGATGTACATCACGTTCCTTAGCTTGCAAATATTAACTGTGCACGGATTTATAGAGGAATGTAATTTTTTTTATTATTGTTTGATTTATATTGTTAATTAAACATATTTGTATATATAATTATACAAGCTTGCCATTTTTGCTCGTGTACGCAATTAATATCAATTGAATGTTATACGTTTATCATCGCGCCAGCATTTTTTAAAGGTCGTTATAATATCTTTCATATATAAATAAAATTAAAAATCGTAATTCTTTATATGTATCTGTCAAGTATTCATCTTTGCCGTCGAGCGTAATTTTCACAGTTTTTTTCCTCTTTACGCACGGAATTAATAATCATTGTTATTTTAAAATTTTGTGTTGTCTCATATAACATCAAAAATTAAAGAAGCAAGTTCTTGATTAAAAAGAAAGAACATATTTGCCGTGGATTTAGCCGTGAATATGTATAATTGTATGTATTTAGTTTTTTATCGTCAAATTGCTTATCATAATTCTGTTAGTACGCCCACGTGAAAGACAGCGAGGTATTAAATTGCGAACATTTTCGTTAATAACAACGTTAAGTATAATACTTTGGTAAATCGGATATAGAATGTACGACAGACAAGCGGCGTGTGTGATACGCTTTATTGCTCTTTGCATGATACGTGTAATAATACGTAAACATATACGGTGAATTTTATCACGGTAAACGGGATTACGCGCACACAATGTGCGTTATCGATTTAGCCGGTGTGCAACGACTTTGTGCAACTCGACGGTACCGGCAACTAGACCGGCGCGGCCGGACGGTACACAAAAAGGCGTGGTAATTTCATCGAAACTCGTTATTCGCTACCCTCAGCGGCTCTTGATTGGATTTTCACTTGAATCGAAAGCTTCTCGAGTAAAGTGCAGCGACAGGCATGGTGGAACGAGTGTACCGGTCGGCGAAATTCTTCAAACCGCGCTGCGCCATGTGCAAAACCGACTTGCAGTCGGAAAACAAACTGTCTACCTTCTTCATGAAAATAGAATTTTCGTAGTCCACGACTCCCTTTTAGCCAAGAAAGAAAAAAATTTATGGTTGAAACTACTTCTCTTCTCAAATTAAGTGACATGGAAATTAGAGCGAAACTTTTCTGATGTATCGAAGAAATAAGAATTATAGAAAATTATTTTTTTTCTTTATTCTACACAATTATTTCTAAATGATAATTTAAAAACCTAATTCCGTATCGTAAAAACGTATCGACTCTTCGTGAAAGAGAGTCATCGTGGTTTCTGAAAGCTAGCTGCCAAGATCCGACGCAAGATAAAACGCATTTTTACTTTACACCTTATCGCTCGCGACCACGAGTCGCGTTTAATTAACGAAATTCATTAAACGGAGCGACGACTCGCGCGCAAAGTCTGGGAAATTTTAAGCGTAAGGCAGACTGGATCGGAACGTTAGTCGCTCGGTTTTCGGTATCGCGCGTTTTACGGGAGCACGGTTTTACTCCGCCGCGAGCGGAACGCGATAATTATGTCGGACTCTTTGCTCTTTGCACACTCGCCAGGCAGATCTGCCGCGAGTTAAGCGGAATCAAATCTCCGACTCGCCGACCAGCCCTCATTAGCTGTCTTCTGTGTGCAGCGTGATTCGAGTGCAACTCGATTATTTCTCGCGGATTGTTATGCGGTCGTGCGCAGGATACGGGCAAACGCGTGTTACATGGACGACACGGGCGGTGTCATTACGAAGCTATCAGATCGCAATTAACCCGTTCGTCGAAGCGAGCACGGGAGGAAAAAACGACGCTGATCGAAATACTTTAATGGCTAGCATTTTGCGTCACGTAATTGACCGCCGCCGCGCCGGTGGTGGATGGGAGAATGGTGGACGATGAACTCGTAAAATGTTTTGCTCTCTCGAATTTCGGCTTTTTCCCCGTTTATGAAGCCACCGGAATTTGCGTCCACTTAGCTTCGTAAGGGAGCGATAAACCTTAAGCAGTTACGAGGGCGTGAGGCGCGCGCGTGAAATCGTAAGACAAAGACGGCTAGACGGGATCCACTTATACCATAATCCTCGGTAGGATTAGACGAAGAACTCGACGACAGGAACCACTTAATAGCGAACTGACGAAACGCGCGGGATGAGATTAAGCTCGCCGGAAAAATCCATCGACAGGTGCTTTTGCGCCGAGCATATTTGCCCGGCTGACCATATCGTACATTCGTTTTACTGAGCGGCGTGGATAAGCTAATGTCGATAGCTGCCGGAACCCGGAGGCAAATTACGAACGTATTACAGGCTCGGAACCTGTATCGGGGTACCTTGATCGTTACCACGAGCGATTTTGATCGGATTCCAGCTAGTTTCCAATCGGGGCAATCTCCTTTTAATTGGGTCATTAGGCCTTTGTTAAGTCGAACATGGTGCGTGCCGTTCGCTGTAGCAACTAATCCACCGCGACTAGCTTTTCTTCGAAAATTCAGCGCACGCATCAGAGCGCGAAATAGTTTTTGTTCATTGCTCCTGATTACGATTCGACTGAAACTGAACTCAACATCTCGTTTCTTTTTTAAAGCAAAGCATTTAGCTCGTATACAATTTTCAGGCAAACGTTATGCAGTTTACTTTGACCAGACACGCAAATCGGTTGGAATGTGGGATGGGATAAAATTTTCGCGAAAAAAAATTTTTTTTTCTAGGCACACGCGCGCATACACACACATCGCATTCATGGCAACAGAAAACGAGTAAAAAAAAACAATACGTCGGCATTTCGATCAATTTGTAAGGCAGGCTCTTGAGAGTAAAACTCTGTTTTTTTTTCGCGCGAGAACAAAAGAATATCTTTCTGACTAGTAAATTGCATTTTTCAACGAAATACATATCTAAAACGTACCGCGAATGCTTCTGATCGCTTTATTACCATACAAAAATACCAAAAAAACGAACAGTGACTTAATATCATTGATATTTATTGCGAGAAATTCTGATGATTAAATACGTGATTTAAATTTTTTTTATTAATTTAATAACCTTTATTACTCGTTAATATTTTGTTGGTAATTCCAAATAATAAGCATTAATTTTATTATCTTAGTTTTGTTTTATAATTTTATTTTTTATTACATATATTTAAAAAAATGAGATATTTGAAACGTTAAATTTATTTGAAAACTTAGTTCATGAATAACAATTCTTTTAAAGAGCTGGATATATTTTATCTCGAATTAAAATACAAAATATAAAATATAATAATGTAACGTACCTCTATAACTCTAAAGAAATATTTTATTCTCTTTCTCTGTCTCTATAAGTACCTAAATATTAAAATATTAAAATAGAAGTTAAAACACTATAAATAAACACAATTGTCATATTGCAATATGTATTTAATGTTGCGTACTGCAAAATGTTAAATTTGAAAGCGGCTTAATGTTCAAAAATACATTTTGCAGAGCATGCCTAACAAGTCGCGCATTCTGACATTGTTTTTCCATCCCGATTAAATATTGTTCGATCGTTAAAAGCACATTTCTCGTGAGTTATAGCCGAACCGGTCGTACATTACCCTTTTTATGAGACCGTTAAATTAAATGTCGCTTTGTAAGGCGAAAGACTAATGAGGATTCGTGAGTTTAAAGAAAACAATCACGTTTGAAAACGAAACTTTGTATCTAAAGAAGCAAATGCTTTTTCAATTGCTGTTATAACATTTTTATAATAAGGTTCTCTTTAAGTTTTCTTAATAGTAGTAGAGCTTACTTGCTTGAAAAACCTTATATTATATTATTAGAAAATATTCTTATGTATTGTTTAGACCGCTTGTATTCTTTGCATCTATCTCATCTACGATAACGATGAAGAATCTTCGTGATTCTATGGATTTACCAATTAATTCCATGAAAAGTCACAATTGATAAATCAGACTTCGTCGAAACGACAGATATGTCCCACTGCCATGAAAGGAGTTAGGAGAGCCGCGAGAGGATGACTTTCGAGACGAATTTCGTCGGGCTGGCTCGAGCACAAGCAGCGAACCGCGAAATGAAAATTTTATCGACGCATCGAACCGCCCGGCGAAATCTTCCGATATTACTTAATAACGGCGGTCGATCGAAGGGAACGAGGGCGGGCTGCAGCTGCATCGGAAAAATGAAAGGCTCGCGGACGCCGAATCCCTTTGGCAAATTCGATCATTCTCGGTCGCGACCAGCGCGACTTATTATCGAGGGAAACGGAGAGGAAGCATGAGCACACATCTATCGACAACTTCAAATAAAATTTATTTACCGCTAAAAGTCTGCCTTTTTCTGCTATTTTTGTACCGATATCTCGCATTTACAACGTTAAATAACTTTGCAACTAATTAAATGTTGACTTTGACATTCCCCTGAGCGAGGAAGTTCGCTTCCGAATGCATCGGAGAATATATTTACGCGGATTCTCGTATCTCAAACCAGTGCGATCACCCCGGTATACGGGGATAGAATGTAAAGCTCCGCGTAACGGAGGCAGGTATCGTCCTCGGGAGGAACATATGCGTTTCCGAAATCGATGAACATAAAAACAGGCGCGTGTCCCGATGCTTTATGCATCCGGCGCAGCGGGAAGGTGACCGTGCACGTGGTTTATGCAGTCGTAGGCGAACGCTGGAAACGCATAAATATTCGCCGGTATGCGCACACGAGGGTATACGTGCCTCTCCGTAAGACCAAAAGTGCCGCGTTGGCAGGGCGATTTTGAATTCTCTTACCCTGGCGACCACTCTTATCTCGGTGCGGGCAAAGAAATCCGGATTTACGGAGCTCGAAAAATTCCGCACTCTCCGTGCAATAGCAAAATACACCTGTAAATATCAGTAGCTCGCTACAGTTTCTTGACGAACGATAAGAAAACTTTTTTAAATGCTACGCATCGTAACTTGTGGTCTGATAAAATCGATAGTAAGCGGGTATTGCTGATTCCGTGAGAGGTGAGTTTCTCCTTAAGTACTTTTGGCCGAATAAATATCTGATGCAGCAGCAGGCAGTCCAAGTTCTCTAAGTTGATTTTTGATCGTAAGACGCTGGAAGTTTCGCGAGAATCGGCTCAGTCGTTTTTGCGCGACGTTCAAACAAACAGGCGAGTAAACAGACAGGGACTCCGCGGAATTGGTCTTCGTAGACGGTGAAACGAAAAATACGAATATACGGGAGGATCAGGGACTTAACGCAGACAGAACTTTGCTTTAAGTTTATAAATGATTTTGTTTTTTTTTTTAAATTATTTTATACGTTTGATAAGTTATGGATGGTGATAAATGGCACGTGATGTAAATGCAATGCCATATAGGTGCACCGCTGCCGCGGTTATGGCAATATTGCGCGTGCTACGAAAGCGGCCCTCGCGAATTCTCGCATTTACAAAAGTGAAGAATGCCTTCCCAAGTGAGCGCGCAATAATTCTTCGCCGCGGAAGAATACTCGTCTTCCATCCGCGTCGTTCTCCACGGTTGCGGCATAAATCTGCCTGACGCGACGCGCAAATATGTTATTGCTAATAATATGTGGATAGGCTAACAATGTAGTCGTACGTGCTTACGCGGTAAATAAAAAAATTAACTCTAAAATCTCGACTCTTTTAAAATCTCTTAAGTGTTTTACACGAGTGTGGCCAATCGATTTTATTACTTATTTTATTTGTACTCAACAACAGATCAATTTTTTTAAATACCTATTCTATTTTTGTAAAATATTTCTGATGAAAGAAGAATTCTTAGATTTACCTTATTATTAATATAAGGATTTGGTGCTGAAAACCGATACGAGGAACATGAAGCAGTAAATAAGAGAAAATATTCTGTGCGCGCAAATATAAACCCTTCGCTATATAACCTTTACGTTGTACGGTATCGCCTGACTTGAAATTTGGAAATACGAAAGGAAACGAACGAGCAGAAGTAAAAGAAACGAATTCTCTTGGCTTTCAGCAAATTTCGCCTCGCGAAACACTTTTTTCGCACGCGTCGAGAAGTTGGGAGGAAAAACTTAAAATTCACCGTCGTAAAACTTTCCTTCGTTAATTCAAAGAAAAATTTTGTACAAACCTATTACAAATCTGCGTAGTCGATAAAATATCCTCATTGAACAAAATTGTAGCAAATGTGAGAGGATAGTATCAAAATTTTGTGTTTTTAATTCTGGCGGATTCAAAGAGAAATAAATATACGACAATTAACAATATAAAGGTAAAAAAAAAGATAAATTAAATATAAATTTATAAATCCATGCGATTTTTCGGTTGATGATGAACGGTTTATTTTATCTTCGCTCGTTCGCGTCTCGGAAACGCCTCTATTGGATTTAAAGCTCTCCTTTCTCGGTATCCTTGAACGGTGAAACGTCGCTGGAAAAACACGGCTGACATACCGCGCAAAAGCTTGCGAATGTGCAGAAGCGCCGAGAATGCTACCGGCGTATCGACTGCAACCGAGCTGCCAAGAAAATTGCGCTCTTCGAGTTTATATCGGCGAATGCATCGTTTCTCGAGCTGTCATGCGCATCGTTCACGACAATGCCGAGAGCAGGCGATACGTTCGTCAAGAACAATACAGCGGAGGGGTTTCGCAGCTGCGAAAGGCAGTATCTTGTCGAGGGGCTTTTAGGAAGATCGACGCTCGACGAGCTTTTCCTCATCAAGCGCGAATTAATCGTTGACAGGTAACCGGCGCGATTTTACGCTGTGCGATGGACAGCGATCTGTAAAAGCGAGCGATGTAAAATCGTCGGTTTTCACGCTCGTGAGTGCTTGTCTGCCTCTTGCGTCATTACTTTAAAAGCACGTAAATTTTTTGCAGAAAACTGATGTCGTAGAGTGTCGAATTTTTTTTGTATTATTACTTTTGCTATACTTTAAATAAATTTTATATGATTATTATATTAATGGATAAAAGATTTATGTATGGAAAGTTTAGATGTCCTTTCAAAAAGTCCTAAAAGAGACGTCATTTAAGTATACATGTCGTTCGAACATCTGTTTCATCGTAATGTTTTTAAGCAGCGTCAAAAAGAGTCATTGCCCCGTCTACAAAACGGGCAAATTTATTCCTGGTAAAAATATACTCTGTACATACTCCAGCGAATCAGGAAAGTTAATTAATTATCGTGACTCTAGAAAAATTCCTGGAAGCGTCACACAGGAATTCGTGTGAATTCATGTAAAAACAACTCTTGAAAAATTCAGAGTTTCCCTTTGCTAAATGAAGGCGCGGTGGCGAAAGGGTTAAATAAATTGAAATACGATGCGCATAATCCACGTATCGATAATTTTATGAGGGAATATTGAATGTGGTTCTACCTGGTAGTGTGCGATCTATAAAATTCAAAGCATAATGTATACGCGAACTCTGGCGACAAAATCCGAAGACGTCGGACGAACTGTTCCATAGTACCATCGTCCCGTGGGAAACCGTAGGATTGCACATACAAAGTAAAATCCATATTCACACGTGCAGGCGGATACAACAGGACATCCCCATAGAAAATTTTTACGAGCGTAGCCCGCGTGATTTCTCCCTTGTGCGACCTTTCACGTCGGCAGTACGTCAAAGCGCGCGTGAAAACTGTCGTGGAAATACGCCGGGAGTGTTCTCGTAAATAATGCCTCTCTGCCCCGCTGCTACACTCGCTGTCAGACGTCTCGAACGTGCGGCGCGAAATACGCTCGTACGTGCCAGAGAGACATTAACGCAATCAAAGACTCGGACGAACTCTAAATATATGTTGCAAGAAGTGGCCCGACGGGCATAATGTTTTTGAAATTTATGCGTTTATGGCGATCAAAACTTTCACTGATCTCGTTTCGGCTAAACGCGACTTACAAGTTAGTTTCGTCCCCTTGGAGGCCAGATACAGTGGATTTTAATGCCGCTTTAATTGTTCTCGTATATCACGGCGTTTCGACTTTTTCTCACTGCTTTCACGATGCGTCCGAGTATTCTTTTTTATTCGCGCGAATAAAGGTAAGGCGCGCAATTAATTAGGCGGACGAGGGCTTCGTGCCGGTTTTCCGGTAACGCGGCTGTCGCGTTCGACGATAAAATGCGGTAATTAATTGAGAGAGTATACTCCTCGTTCGGATCCCGCATTGGAGAATTTATCGATGAGAGCTTCGCGCGCGCTGAGAAAAAATTCCTTTTTCCGTCTACGGAAATTTTTCCCCTCATTAGATCGCAGTTGGACGTTTCCGTTGGACGTCTGGCATTTTCCTAAAATCCAATCAAATCTTCTACGACGATTTGAAAAATCTCTTTGTCCGCCAGCTCCGCTATCGGCGGAGAAATGAAATATCGAGTTGTCGCATATGAAATTTCAGATTCCGAAAGTCTCAGTTTTCACAAAACGTTTTCGTAAAATAAATCTTCTGACAACGAAACGTTATGTATCACGCTTAAATGACATTTCTTTTATCTAAAAATATACTTAAATTTTTACGAAATTCGTGATTTATCAAGAATTGAGAAATTTATACTATTTTATCGTATAGTATATATTTCACACTTAAAAAGAATTGCGTTAACGCGAGGGAAATGAATACAGAATTACCAACATACATATAAAGTCATATACAAATTATATAAGTTACATGCAAAATTCGCGATATTAATTTAAAAACATTTTTAATCTTCTTTGCCTACAAGTTAAATCGTTATTGAATTCTTTCAACCGTGTATACTTCGTCCTTTTTCAAAGGTTATCCGAAAACCGTTGGTATAAAACCGATATCTCATATGCGGTGACCTAATGGAAGTGTGTGTCGCGTTCGTGAAAGCAGAAACCAATTCGACGAATGGGTATATGGTCCTGCGAGGGACGGGTAAAGTGGCAAAAATGTAACTCCCCGGAGTCCACTATGCGTTCCCGGCTTTAAGACGGCTCCCTCGCGTGGGGTGACTTAGCGAGAAAGTAGTGCCGGAATAAATCCAGCGAATTATCCACTGCGCGGATGTCCTGATTCTGCCTGCCTGAAGACCCGCCCAGCTTCCTGCCCTTTCATCCCTTCGCTGCTGGTCAGTGGCGTCGGAAGGGTGGATATTACGGTCGGCGAGAAGTAGATTTCTCATCGCGCGTAGAGCGAAGAAAGAGGACTACTGGTTGGACGAATTTTACGGACGTTGCTGTGGAATTTGCACGAGGATGACGCAGGATGCCTTGCTTATCCTCACCCGTCCTAAAAATCCCGCTGAAATATCATTAGTCTAAAAATCATAAACGAAGAGACGCGTCTCAGCGAACTCCATTCGCGTTTTTAATGTTGCACTTTTTTAATTCCCTATTTCATCGTATGCGTCAGTTTTTACGTCGGAATAATATTACATAATTTCGGTGAGACTATATACATATAGATTGAACTCAATTCTACATTGTTACGTCAGCATACGAACTCGCACACGAGCATGTTATCTGATCTTCTTTTCTCTCGCTACTCTCTCTGCTCTGCTATATTTCCCCCCGCTCGTCTCTTTATCTCGAGCATCAGTTTTCCCTCGGAACATATTTTTCTATTTGATCGTCGCGTCGTCGTCGTCGTCGTCGTCGACGTCGTCATCTACCGTCGATTTTATTTTCCGACGCACTCCGCACTCCGAATTCCGCGGTAGAATCCTCTACGTATACTTACGCCACGTTGTGCGCCAGGACTTCTCTTTCTTCAGTAATTTTCTTTAGCCGTTCCGCCAGAATGTAATGCACTCTCATTAAATGAAAGCGTTATTGTCGTCAGACGGTTTATACGCTTCTTGTAAACGTTGCATTTTATTATCCGCGTCACTTCCACGAAATCTCGTGCGCGAACTCGATGCGCTACCGCGACGTTTAGAGAGGCACAGTAGGTACATCGTATGGTTAGCCAATCTCATTAAACGACTTCCAGAACTACAACGATATAAATCTCTCTCTTACGCTTCTTTCTTTATTAACATCTAACTACAGCCAGCCTTTCTTCTCTATTACACAATCTCATTACGTTAAAACGCTCTTCACGCTCTTCAGTTTTTTCCATCTTTTCTCCACAGTTCTTTACTTATATTCTGCTCTAGGTACCTAACAGGTCGCAATCATTTTTGTTCTCATATCTTGAGATTATTTTGTTAATTTTGGAGAGATATTTCTCAGATTTACTGTAAATTTGTATAAGTTTCAATTTCACATCATGTTTTTCAAAAATTTGTTAAACTTAAAGTAAAATATTCTAATTATTTTTATTATTCTATTAAAACAAATTCTTTTTTGAAGTAAAATATGTAAGATTTTACTAACAAAGCTCCTATTTTTATTAATTTTCGTCAAGAAAGAATTGTTCTGGTTAACAGAGAATATTATCACAATGATCAAGTACACCTATCAGCGAGCGTTTAGTTTTCGCGTCGCGGATTTACGGAAAAAAAATAGATAGAAAGTTCTTTTTCCTAAACACCTCTCTGAATTTTAGATCAGATTAATAACTCAGATTAATAAATCGATAACGATACTTTCATCTTCTGTCGTTTCATTCCGGGCGAACGCGGCATAACAGCGAGCGAAAGAAACTGCGAAATCAGCGTGTAACGGTGCAACCAGAAAGTCGCTGATTTATTTGTTTACCGACCCGTAGTCATGAGCCAAAATTTTCGCGACTGAACCTCGCTCGCCGCGAGAGAGAAGCGAAACGAGCGGGATTGGAAAGCGTTACCGTTCCGCCGGGACAACTTTCTTGACATTTTGAAAACTTTTCGATGGATCATCGAACGAATTCGATTCCGCCGCGAATTCCGAGATGACGTTTCGATATTGCCCTCCGTTTTTTCACGGCCGAAATCCACCTCGATATGACGCGCTGTAAAATCACCAGTTATATTAAATCCCGAAGCGGGAAATTTCATTTTAGCATCCTCGATTTATGTCAATGAGGTTCATAATCGTAACCCGATTCTCAGCGATGTTTTCTTCTTCCCCAAGATTGTGCAATTTCCTGTGTAACAAGTATATACTCGCGTATGGTATTGCGTGAATTCGACAGCAAACAAAGAATACGTTTTACCGTTTACGGCATCACGCTTCTTTTGCTTTCCGTAATTCAACGAATTTGTTAATTTTACTGCGTACGTCGATTTCCTCGATCGTGAAATTTTCTATAGGCTTTTATCAAATCTCCGGCGAATCGGAGAATCGGACCACTGTGTGGTAACTCGAAGAGATTCATCGCGCGGATGTTATTCGATATGTATGCGAATCCATTATCGCACGACTTGACTTAATGCAAACGAAGCGCGCGAAAAAATGAGTGAACCGTGTCGCTTTCGTTAAACGAAGTAATTTAGATCGAACGCGAAGCCCCTGCGTCGCGCCGGCTAAAAGCATCGGATGACCCACGTAGACGTCGCACCGTGAAATAACAGGGGAGGATATTTTCGTTGTTGCGCGCCGCGCGAAGCGAAGCGAAGCGGAGGCGGCGGCGGCGCGCGGGTCGCGCGGATGGTGTGTAGCCAACGGATGTGAAAACGCAGCTTAAATACATTTCCCGTGCAAAGCTCCGTCCACCACTTATGTATCCGTGCTTTTAACGGGGTTCGCATTAGGAGGCGAGGACTGTGGGGTAGAAACATAGAGAAGAAGGGGCGCGGAAGAGAGCGGCGAACGGAAGGAAGAGACAGGATGGAAGCTGAGCGAAAACGGAGGATGATGAGGTAGATTCCGGGGCGGAATAGGTAGAAGAACAAGCGGAGAAGCTGTACGGACATACGGGCTCGTAGCAGCGAGGCTGCTTTGCCGAAGCAAATCGCACTTAACGGCACTGCCTCCCAGTAATTCAATCAATCGACGAACAATTTAACGAGCGAACGGGGCGGCGACGAGTAGGTGGGAAAACTTTGCGCTACGGAATTAACCCCGCCGCATTCTCGATTGTCTCGATCGGTCTTCCTGAGCGCGCCGAGGCGCGGATAACGCGATTTTAAGTCACGAATAAACGGGGCTCGGGGCTCGGGCAAATATGCGGGGGCGAGAACAGCTCGGGCAAATATACGGGGGCGGGAACGGCACGGAGAGGGAGTTCAAAGTTGCCGGTAATTGTGTGTACTTTCCATTTTTGTTAACTATCATCTCGCGCTTCTACAAAGGTACACAGGGCGCCCGGGTTTATTTTTATTAAACAATCCCGTGCGATTTTAACACAGAATAAATAGATTAATAAGAGTAATAAATAAGAAAATATTGCGTAACATCTCCGAGCGAAGGAACTAAATATATTGCGTTGAAGGTTTATCACAAAAAAGATTTTTGTATGTACATGCAGATATTACCCAAAGAAAAATTGCACAAAACATTTTTTCGACATAAGGCTCGCTAATGTCAAGCTCGTATGCTCGACTCAATTAGATTTTTTTTAATCCACCAAAAAATACTTTACGATTTTGGGCTACTTTCATTATTCCGCGATTGATTGTTTATTTTTAATTTTGTTACTCTGGTACGTGTCGTAATAAACGGACGAACATTTTACTGGTTGTTTCGAGACGTATATTAAATTCGAAAGTTCAGCATGTCGGGGTATGAGTTGGTTTTCTCCGATTTGTTTCGTAATTTATTTAATTGAATTACATCCGAGTTTGTATCAAAAATGACGTAACCGCGCAATCCGTGCGATTACCTTCCCTTATTGCGAAGGAGCAATTCCAAGATAGTCCTTGGAATTTGAGAAATGGGCAACTTTCGCCAACTCGACCGTGCCGCGCTCCATGAAATTTCGTTATCTCGAGAAATGTTTTTGCCCCGGATATCGAGGAGCCCTATTATTCAAGCTGGTGGAGATATTAACCCACTTACTGCCCGGAATCAAAACAATTGCGTGTTGTGCAATAACAGCGCGCGGCATAGCTCGCTGCCAGATTCAGTTAGCGAACGTTAGTGAACGTAATCAATCTGCATAATGCACGCGTAATCGGGCGTCGTCTCTCCGACGCGGAGATGAAGAAGTAACATACAAGTAACATACTAAATGGTTCTTTAACGCTAAACGCGTTATTCCTGGCAAAGCGGGACACTTTTGCGTGTTTCACGCAATTCAGGATTCCCGTCTTTCCGGGCGCCAGCGCGGTTTATACCATCTCCAGTGGCAATTGCACGATTAATTTTGCGAACGTGACAGACCCGAGCATTTCGCTCGCGGCGTTCGCCAAGCGAGGCTCGGCAATACCAACGGCAAGGATTTTACAGTCTCGCGGAGTAGGGAGTAATCGAGTTTAGGAAGTTGGGCTTACCGCTCACGAAATATCCAACAGCGGCGAACGTTCTCCATCCTGGGATCAACCTGGCCGGTTTCAAGCTCTCTGGACCTACCTCGAGGCTTGGCGGGCTCAAGGTAGCTTATTAAAATTAGCGCGCATTGACGGAATATTAAAAAACGGGCCATACATCAGGAAATGAGCTATGGTACGGACGAATATGCGAACATTTCTATTAACGGGCGGGTTAACGGCAAGTCGCAAAACTAGTGGTTTCTCGTTACGTTTTGTTCGCTTGGCGTTCCTCCAGAATCTCTCCAGTAATTCTTTATCACTCGCAGCTTCCGTACCACCTCCTCCGTCAATCGTCGCCCGGCCTTTTCTCTTCATTTTACGGACGATTACGGCCGAGCGTATCCTCGCGCAAGAACATCGATTGCTGCTAGTCTAACGACGAACATTTAGCGAACGTAGCGAAGCTTTATGTATGATTAATGGTTTTTTTGTTAAAGGTATGTTGTTTTTAGATGTTTATCGCGCTTGAACCTCGTTACTGCGTAACTCTCTAAATTTTGTTTTACGAAAAGCTGGTTTTAATTGACATTATTGCGTATACCAGCATATATGTTTCTTAATGTAGTTTGAGTCTAATGTTCTGGAGCGGCGTGGTATATTACACGACATAAAGCCCTTACATAGTTACACCGCCCTATTATGCAAGGAAAGAGAGAGAGAGAGAGAGAGAGAGAGAGAGAGAGAGAGAGAGAGAGAGAGAGAGAGAGAGAGCATAAATTATTTGCGTGCAGTCTGGTCAACCCCTATTAGCGAACTCTTACTAATAAGTTGCACTGGATGTTAATTAATTAAAATTAACTCACGCAAACGCGTATCTCTGTTAATTAATATATTTTGATATATATACTATCTAATTAACTCAATTATTTTAATTTTGTAAAATAATGTAATTTTGAAATATATTTTTTTATCAAGATGAGTAATTGTTATAGATTTATATATGTAATATAAACACAGAGAATATTGTTACGATTGAAAATATATTTGTACATCAAAACGCTAAAGTAAATATTCTATAAAATATGACCAACTGTAAAACCTAGTAATTTGTTCAAAACAAACTAAATTAAAATTTAGTTCATATACAAACTGGCCAAAAATGTGGGAACCCTTCTTCTTTCATATCAAGATAACTTAAATAAAGTGTTATCTAGTTTTAGCGCGTAAAATAACGTCTCAAACATATATTTCTTGCACAAGTTTTCTGTGCAATTTTCGGAAAAAAAACACGTAGGGTGGCATTGTCCTCGCTGAAGCGCGCCCTTGTTTCACGGCGGAGATCGTTGTCGCGACTCTGGAAATATCTTAGGCAAACAGCGACGTTTCTCCTGGAACATACGCGGAGAATTTCAATCTCGCGTAGTCGACGCGGAAGTCGCCAACGTTGCTCAACTTCGGCGTAGCTCGGTTGCCGGCGCACGTGCTAAGAAACAATGGTCGACGAAGCCGTTGAAAGTTCGTCCCTGCAGGGGCCGACCTCCAGGCAGATCGGCCGACCTCCTTCACCTTTGACAACTTGGACAGTTAGCAGTGTGCGGCCCGTTATAGGATTGTCTCGCGATATCGAGGCCGACCGCGAGCGTCACGAGCCTCCCCGAATTCGCGACAATTACCGCGGAGAACTCATACATCGCCACGCTGCGGCGTTACAGAAATATCGCGCCGCGTGTGTCTCGCCGCCGTATTGGAATTCCTTCCGGAATGCGTGTCTCCGCTTTCCGGCTCGTAGTCGTATCGTGGAATCGCATATATATACGGCTGGAAATCGCGAATGCCAACATTCTAGACGGAACACGTCCCGCATATATAGTCCCGGGTTACATAGTCTGACAGTAACTTCGTGTATGCTGGTACAATATCGTAAAGTGGGCGTTCGTATTAGCTATTACCTACACCTACATACATGCATGTACGTGTGATTTTTTAAATTGGTATAATAATTCAATCGCAACGGACTAATATCTTCGCGAAATAGGTTGAAGTAAAACAATAAACAGAGAAAATGTAATAGCGTAATGGCCATGATAAAATTGACAATTATTATAAGCTCGTCAAAAAATAATAACTCCGCGACTTGAAATGTACTGTTTAAACAGCGATGATCGGACAATAAATTGAACCGCAATATGGATTTTATTGTAAAGTGTTATGGCGCGTTAAATTTAGGATATATATTTTACTCGTTGCGGCAATACAAACAAATATATGCAATTGGCAATAATTAAAGCTCCTGCAGACCGCGCGACGCATTATGACGAATTGATTTCCCCATTACACAATAAGTTCAATCGTTTCGTCGTTAATCATCAATATCATTAGTACTTGATAAATGAAATAAAATTACATTAATAGCACGTTTATTCGATGCGCATCGGCCATCGTTCCATTGTAATTACCCGTTTCGCGCGTCCCGGCGTTGTGCTCTACGGTACATAAAATCTAATGATGGTGAATTGTCAGAGAGGCGGCATTAATCGGCTGCACTTTTCTGGAATAGGTAAAATTGTTAACATCATTTATCACTTTTCGAGGTTCGTATAATTCTACAGTCGACGCCCGGGATAAAAGACACCGGCAATCCGTAATTTCGTCCATTGCCCTCGTTCGTTGAATTTTATTAATTAGCGACAGCTCCGCTTTTTGAAACAGAAGTATTAATTAATTATTGTAGAATCTACCATTATTGTAGACAAAGTTATCAAATTCAGTATACTTTATGCGAATGTTATTTAATGTTTCGTGTGCGACAAGGTACGTGTGTGAAGGCAAATGGATTCTACTTGATTATCGTTACTTTCTAATTAGTCCTTTTTACCTCTCAATTCATGCGAAATTATGTCAAATAGCATTTTAATACCAACCTACCGTTTCTACCGTTATCATTTTATAAAGCACGAGCTCCACGTAGCAATTCTGTTTTATAAATAGCGTACTGTAGCTATTAGTTGCGTGACGTTTGGAACGTAAGGACCAACACGTGCGATAAGGCCAATAAGCTTAAATGTCGAGAAAATAGGAAGCATTTTGCTATCTTGCGAGTTTTGCTATCGTACTTTGCTGTCGTATATCAGAGCGAGCGATGAAAATGTAACATCACAGAAGAAATTTCGAAAAGAAAGGGGATAAATGGAGATGACACAGGAGCGTAATAGCTATGAATGTTACCTATAAAGGATTCAGCTATCGGGCGACATCCGTTAAAATTAAAGCGCCATTAGGAGGGTATTGGTTGTTAGCGTTGTTCGTGCTCACGTTCGTTACTTGCGCTTGCATCGTGAGATGCACTGTGATATGCGCAAGTGCGACAGGATGCAGGGATATGAGACAACGGCGTTATACTGCACCGTTGCAAAACTGCACAATGCGGGCACGTCCACGGAAAATCGGATTTCACCCTCAGGCTGCATGCACACGCAACCAACGACGAAAAAAAAATAACTCAGGCGCGCGCTTGTTCATCATCGGACTTGTTCCCTCTCGATACTTCGAATCGCCGGCTTTCACTTTCCCGGTTTCTCAAAAATATTTAAGTAATAGATATAACAGGTCATTATTTGTCGTGCGAGTGAGAAATAAACGTCAAGGGAAAAGTATCGTACAAATTAATTATAATAATTAGGAGAGAGAGAGAAAGGAGTAGTTTTATAAGTAAAATATGAATAAATAATAAACGAGAGACAGTTTTAAATATATATAGTTTCGAGAAAATAATTAATTTTTTCTATAACAGAAACTGTATCGAAAGTATTATTACAGATTTTATTAAAAACTTAAAAGTTTTTACTTGAAATTGACTTAAAACATGTAAAATCAATTTATATTAAACTACTTTTCTTTCCCTTACATCAAAAGCACAATACTGATAATTGATGAATACATATTTTTGCAATACATCGATATCTCGCGGTGTCGAAAAAGACTTTTATTAGAAATGGTAAGAAGAAAATGGAAGAATCTAAGTTATAAAGCTTAATAAATTACAAAACATATCTTAATAATAATTTAACTTAAATCTTTTTACTATATTATTATTGTTACGTCAACATGTTAATATCAATTAGTATTTACAAATTAATATATTGTGCTTGATCAACAAGAGTTTCCACAAACATTATGCTCGATCGCATCCTGTTAATTATTGTAGCTCGAACTAATTAGAGTATAACAAGCAACAAAATCAATTATGAAAATACAAGAGTAATCTTCTACGAAAAATTTTTTCCTTGCATGCCAGTGCTCCATTTTTACCGTGCTATTATTTTCGTTTTTATACTCGCTATCATCGTTAATCTACGGCAAAATGGCAAATCCGTTGGATAAAAACGAGCGTAAATCCCAAAGTAATCTGAATCCGTATGAAACTTACCTTCTTCAAAAAAGGTAAAAACAAACGCCAAGTGTGTACGCGCTCTGTATTAAGTGTATTCCACTTGTATTTTCTACAAAATAATGAAATTAAGAGGTTTACGCCAAGTAAATATGATAAAGTAATAATTGAAAAAAGTAATTTTTGGTTAAAGTTATTGTATTATGTGGCGACGAAAATTTGTGAATTTCAGAGGGTAGTTAGAATACATAATTCAATTAATTCGAAACTGTTGCTTCTGCTAGTATCGTTTATTCCTTCAAAATTTTTTAGAAATATTACTTATAAATATTTTGTTTAAAAAATTAGATGGGAATTTCTAGAAACAAATAAAATTAATGAAAAAACTTAAAGAATTTATTGAAATTTAATAATATTTTAAAAATTTATGTTCTAGATTCTAGAAAATTGAAATATAAAATTTTCAATAACTTTATAATGTTTTAATAAGAAATAATTCTAACATTTATATTAGCTCCCTCAATAAGATACTTATTTCTGCAAAAATAAACAGTTTTTGAATTTTTTACATAAATTATAACATTTAGACACGTGCGCACACAGAAAAGTGTACAATTAAGAAATAAATCTAAATCTGTGCCGGATATAAAAGTTTCTTGAATATCACGGATCATTATTTGCGTAAACAAATGCGTAACTCGCCACGCGAGGAGGAAAACGTCGCGACGCTGTTTTTGCATATAATATCCTCAAAAGATCGCAACCTGGACGTGCCAACGTCCTTCAGTTCGAACCAAAGCGGAAGAATTACGAGCTCGTTTCTGGCCAGCGACATAAGCTCGTAAATTTACGTTGCCTGCCTACGTTGGATCCTATATGCATTTTCCATTAGGCTCGTCTTCTCTTTCGGCGTGTCGCCGATGATTTTTGCTCTTATCTGCACGCGCGCGCGGCAGACGTGTGCGTTTTCGCCACAGTATAAACGACGGTATCAATAAACGGTCCATAAAATTGTCGAATTTATCGGTGTGTCGATAATCTCTCCCCGTCGTATTTTTTCGTCGGGTTTTTTTTCGTGAGTGCACACGGCTCGCGGTTTACCCCGTCGATGCGGATTGCGATGAGCCGGGAACGTACGGGCTGATTACAAATTCGAATTCGAGTCGCCGCTTGCGCAATCGATATCGCGATAAACGAAAATGTGTCTCCGCTTCCGAGATACATCGTTGCGACAGCTCGATACCGCGACTGTGATTCAAGAGCGCATGCTTTCGAGCGCGCGTTGAAATATTTACGACGCGACGTTCCAGTCAGTTTGTTTTTTATTGCATGCTTATGTTATCGAGTGATATATGACACATCGACTGTCTCTTCAATATTATAAATGCAAAATTTTCCCAATGTTATAAAAATCCGAGGTTGTCTTTCGACACGACATAAAGATGTGCTTTTTAAAGCGGGTGATATATTTTAGGAGACTATATCAATAATATACGTATTCAAAGTTGAAAAATGTTATTACGAAGCTGCAGCCCACATGTACGTACAAATAGCTTTTATCAAAATTTTATGTCACGTTTTTTGGCTTAATGATATAAGCATTGTAGAGATAGATTTTTTGCCTCACTTTAAATTGCAGAAATGTACCGAAATTTTATTTCATTTTTTTTACACAAAATATAAGGGTTTAAATAAAATAACTGGAAAAAGGATAGACAGAAAGAGAGTTCTTTCATCAGGGTTTCCTGAATTACGTACTCCCTTAAATTTTTCAATGACCGCGTTGCTGCTTTTGTCGAATGGAGAATATATCGTAAAAAAAATTTCTGGCGCGTGCCATGGTTAGTTCGCCAAGATTTTTATCGGAATCGCGGTATTGGATGGACTGGACGGGAGATATAAGGGCGACCGGTTATCCGGCAGGTAGGTAGGTGATCCTCGGAACGATCCTGGGTCTAGCGCGACAGAAATCCGAGATATGAAAAGTCCGCGTTGCGGTTTCGCCATTGAGAAAAAGCACCGGTGCGGTGGATGAAAGTATCTTACAGCGTGGCAACAAAGCCGTACTAAAGCCGCCAAGTTAAACGAAAGTCCGTAAAGACTGATTCAGTCGTGACGTTGAAAACGCAATACCACCGCCTGCCATCTCATAGGTTTGCCCAAGAAAAACATTTTTGCGACAACTCTGCACACATCGGATGTTGACATTATCCATGATCGATATACCCCGCGTTTCTTGAATGACATATTCAAAACCTGCACGAAATTATAGCTATTACATCGTTGACGTATTATTGAGTAAGTGGGACGATTTTGAGAAAGCACTTCGTTTTAAATGTCATGCACGTGATGGACACGTTTTGCAATATTTATGCTTGCACTTCCTAGATTACTTATTAAAAATACAAATAAAATTGTGCATATTTGACGTGTTCAACGAGAAAACTTTTTGAAAATTAACGTAATCTATTACACGTATAATTTTCATGTATAAATAATAATAAAATGACAAATAAATGTAAGAAGATATATAGATATATAGAAATGAGACTTACATTTTTAAATTAATTATCAAATATTTATTCTAATAGTTTCTCTTATCGTTTTGTATTAATATTAACTATTCAACATTGAACGTGCAATGCACAGGATGCGGATGATTTTATTCGCGCTCAGTAAGTAGCGTGATAACGGTGAGCAAGAATTTGGAGATATTATTTACACGTGTCAAAGAAATCGGAGCAAACTGTCTCGTCGTTACGGCGAGTCAACGAAGCTGTTTCTTCCGGTTACCGCCGCTGGTTGCACACGGCCAGCATCCCGCATGAGTATCGCACCTGTGCTGTTGCTAAACGCGTACGTACGAAACGCAGACGATGCATGCAGCGACTACGGAATCCCTGCATTGCAATTTATGCTGATTTATATGCGCGACGGCTTGCAGTAGGAACCTACAACGGCGCTCGCAACCCGATTGTCTCTTTCTATCTCTCTTTTCCTCCCTCCCTTCCTCCCCCTCTCTCTCTCTCTTCTCTCTCTTTCTCTACCTTCCTTTATGGATATAGATATATATATATTTCGATTTATTTATACTTTGTTTTCTAATTCTATACCTATGTGCACTGTTATCGTCGCGCATTGCAAGTTAGTTAGGACCTAGAAACTAACACCGACCATTAACGAGATTGCCGGACTTCGTATTTTTATCCACATCTCTTTCGTGTGAAGCTTCGAATAATATGTCGGTATTTTTATTGAATTCTACTTCCCTCCCTTTTTATATGTCGAAATATGCATTCCGTGAAAAACAATCTCGACCTGAGCTTCGCAAAATACCTCGCACGTGAAAATTTTTAAAGTAATACCGGTAACGTTGTATTTTATTATTCTCACTCCGCAAACGGACGTTATATTTTCGCTGTTTTCCTTACCGGGTGATATTTTGCACCCGATTCTTGGGCTAAAAGCTTGGGGAAAAAGCTCGCGGTGATAATCTTTAATAATGATAAAGCCATCACGCACATTTGCGGTCTCAGCAATAAATAATGAAGATGGGTTGGCCCGTCCCGACCCTCTTCGTGTCCTACTACTGATATGTATCTGTTTACACGATCCCTTCTTCTTCACTGCCGCGCGTGCTTATTCAAACGTGTCTACATCCACCCCGGCGTTTGCCCGACCGCCATTTCTACGCCATCCACCTAGTTGGCACGATCCCCCATGAAACGCCCGGACCAGTTCTCTTGGTACATATACAACAAAGGACGACGTTCCTCACTGAATGCTAATTGACACCCAACCACAACGACCTATGCTAAATTCTGTCCCAAAATTTCGTCTGCGTCGTGCAGCTAAGCATTATTATTAGTTCAATATGTTGCTCGAATTAGCCTCGCTGCAAACTTGCCAAATATTAATTCAAGATATTTCTAAACGTGACTTTTTAATGGAAAAGTCAGTTGCAATTTAAGCATAATTATAATTTGATTTATTATTACAACTTTAATTATTTTCTCTTTTTAACATATGTACTTATATGTACTAAGCATATATTTAAAATGTGTATAGTGTATACAATATATATGAAATTCAAATTATTAAAGTACAATTATTTTTTTAAATTTTTTAAAATAATTATATCAATATTTTTAATATTGAAGATTTAAAGAACAATAATGGATAGATTGATCTCGTTCATAATGTAGATATAGTTGTTTGCCTCCTTCCGATATAGAATTTCAATGCATAACCAGGCCAGAACTGTCAGCCGGCAATCTAGAATAATTAATATTTCGTTATTAATAATTAAATTACGCCCCATTCGCCATAATTAATACCAGTCAATCTCGAATAAATAAAAGACCATTTTATAAACTTCGTATAAATAGAGAGAGGGAGAGAGACTGTAATTTATTTTACTTATTTTATATCAATTTAACTGATGAACGTGAAATAAAACGTGGACCAGACGTGCGACTTATTTCCCCCTGGAATTTGTACAGCGGCATCAGCGGAAGTTTGCTTAAAAACTCCAATAGCCATTGCAGCCGTCGCACAGTCTCGTAACTTTGCAAATTCACTCAAGCTTTGTGACGAACTCTGCCTTTTTCTTTCTATCTCCCTCCCTCTCTCTTTCTCTTTCAATACCTGTCTCTCGGGTCGTCACCACCCATCGAACTTGATATTCGCTTTCTGAATTGATATTCTTTCTGAATAATCCTCAAACCTTTCGCAGCTTTCTCTCTTCGATGACATTTCGACAACGATAATAAAATAGAAATGATCGCCTTTCTCTTCCCTTTGCGCGCACGAGAGTTTACAGACTTTTTATGCATGGATGAATTTCGACGAGATCTCTGGCGAAATAAAAAATAACGATCCTAACGGGAGTGAGACGGGTATGATAATTTAATTTCCGATAAGTTTCACCTCGGCCTGGCGCTGCTTCAAGTGAGAAACGAGGCAGAGAGCCCTTGTTAATCGGTAACTTGCCCTTCATTCATATCCTCCCCCTTTCTCATATCGACGCCGGTAATATAAATAAAAATGTAATAAAAATAGATATACTTGTGATGAGACGGTGGGTGGCGGCAGACAAGATAAAGACGTGGCCTTTCTTGTCTCATAATATAAATTACGCCTATAAAAGTATAATATATACGATATAAAAAGTTGATATTGCCTCTCGAGACGATCAACGCTACTTAAGATCGACACTTTCCATCCGATAATTCAGCTTATCGCGAAAAAATTATTATTTAATTGTTAGAGGTTCTTACAGCTTCTCAAGTTTTAAGCGTTCTCGTAATTAGATTTTTCCGTCAAATTTTTCCTAAGGAAAAGTCGACCCCAAGTTTATCGTGGAATTATGAAGGATGAGCCAATATGTCTAAAACATTCTTTATAAACGTCATCTTCATCTGATTAATTAATTCCTTCGCGTACAATAATGCAGAGCAAGAATGCCGGAGAGAAAAAAAGGACATCTGAAGATAGGTAAGAAAGGAATTGTAATTAGATCGCGTTCTTCTCGCGAGCTTCTTTTCTGTTTTGTAGCTTTTCTTTATTATTACATTACAATGATATTTCTCTTTTATAACAAAAGCTTTTAATACCTCATGTTCGTATCACTGGAGATGCACACGACAGTTCGATATGCATGTTTCATAAAATCATACGTAAATTTTCGGATTCTAGCATTTTTTTATTACATCCAAAACGAGGTAGTTTATTCTCTGTTCTCGCTTTAATTAATTGCAAGATCTCTTAAGTTCTTATAATTACGACGGCCTTAATCTTAAGTAGTTATTCACGATTGACGAATATCGAGAAGAGTTACGAAAGGCACATCATTTTTTCTGATTTAAACCATTTTTTTAGAATTGTAATTAAACGTATGGAATATAATTGATAATATTTACATAATTATTTCTTTTGTCAATATAAATCTAAACTAATATGTTAATTTTTAATTTTCTATATAAATACTCTGAGAGAATAGTTAGAATCATTTTAAATAGATACAGATTTTATAGAACTCTTCTCCGAAGCAAAGGATTAGTCCTTATTTCTGACATGTGCGATTAGCAGTCACCCTTTATTTGTCCTTATTGTATCTCGATTAGCAACGATCGCTCTTTTGCATCCGGCCGCGCGACATGTTTACACAACATTATCTCTCGACTAATGGATCGCGACGATGTCTGAGACGCGGCAGCTCCCTTAAGCCGAAGGGGCAAATTCTGAAAAATCAGTCCCGGACCTTTTTACACGCACGCCCTTCGCCATCGAGCGTATATATCATCGCCAAAGCCGATAAGCCTTCGCGCCGGCGGCGAGTCTTGTTATTAAGGCCTAAGGAGAGAAGGCACCCGTGGTGTCGGGAGAATATAATCGGGAAATGACTCTGCTGCGCGACGTATAATTTATGACAGCCGCTGCCCGTTCGAAAAGTCGATCGCCATTCTACCGCATGGACCGCTGATTGTTTCGCGATTATCGATTTTCGCTTCTCACGAAGGACGCCGTTTTCGTATAGAGAAATCCGGACCCCTACACGCCGGAATCGTCTCTTCTCGTAAATATATATTTCCTATTTCATTTTATTTATTCCCTCGCCTCGTACATATCGTACACATTTGACTGTTATTGCGGTAATAAATTTACCCGTACACACGAGCACCGCTTTACATAATTCCTCTCGATCGAATTCAGCACATGCTCGCGAGCACATAGATTTTCTGGCGAAAGAGAGTATTTCCTCCCACGATCCAACAAATACCCTGTACGCATCCCTTGTCATCCCTCGTCTCTGCCCGACCTCGTTATCTTCGTTATACTTGTCCGTCACGTAACAACGAGTCCGTTAAACTAACGTGTAGTCATTAAGGCACTGATGGGAAAAGGGCGGCGATAATTTATTAGCGTCTCTCCTGCGAATTTTCTATATTCGACGTTTCGTCCCATGGGTGAATTCGCTATATTTTAACATCAGATATCCGAGTGAGGAGAGAACCCCTCCTTTTACTGCGCGAGAGAATAAAGATGAACATCTGAATTTTTCAGATAAAAGAGGAGAAATGAGGAAACGCGTAGGGGTCGGGTGCGGTCGGAGCGTATATTATTCCTGGAGAAATACTTATACATTTTTTATGCTACGTCGCTTAAAGTGCCGCTACGGCGCTGTCGAAATTACGACGACGACGACGGCAACGGCGATGGAGGAGTACTCTTATGTCATGTCCTTGAACACCTGTCGCCACTTTCACGCCTTGTTACACGAATTACGTTTCGCAAATCGATCGATTCGGCTACGTTGTCTATCTAATCTAGCGGGACACGAGAGGGGCGTAGTAGATCAATAACATTAATTACGCTAATTGCATCTATTCAGACCAAAGCACCGATCTTTCGTTCGACCGGCAAGATAGAATAGCGGATGTGGATGATAAATTCTTGGTTCTGATATTAACGTCATCGAAAGAATCCTGTATATTTTCTTTTTTTACCCGATTGTGTCTTTTCTTCTTATATAAAAAGAAGAACGGCCAAATTTCCTAGCACTCGTCACGAGATATGACGGCTCTCATAAAGATCGTAAGGAACTCCGCGTGGTGCGCGCGCACGAAGAAATATTATTACCTGAGAAAATGCCTCGGGGAGAAAAGTCGACGCGTACGAATAACAGCGGGATGGAGGGACGGTAAAGTCTATTATGTCGCTTGCCATTATGAATAATGCCATGTGACGCGTTTTGCCGTCTAGAAGGATGGATCGTTACGTTGGTGCGCGAGGTACAATGCCTAATGAAGTAACGTGACCGCCAGGAGAAAGTAACGTGTATGTTCCCGGTAAAAGGCTTTTGACAGGGGACTTAAGTCTATCAGCCGCAAAAACATTTTTTATAAAACTATCAGAGAAGAAGTGATAAGCACGAATGAAATGGTCATAATAGAGAAAATGCAGAGGGAAATATTCATTGTATTCGCTTCGTCAGCCTTTATCAGTTAGTAACAATGAGGACTAACTTATCTAATTGTAAGACACGCGCTAACTTAATGAAATATCTATCAAAATATGCAAATGCGTATTTCAGTCGTAAAAAAGTCGCGGTAATGCTATCGTAATTTACTCGTATCGACATGTGTAAAACGATGAGTGCAGAGCGATAAGTTGATAGGATTATTCAAACCGCGTGTGTCTCACTGGCGCTGAAACTTAAACCCAAGAATTCTGACAATTAATAAAAGCCCGGATTTCGATTTGCGACTGAGTTTACGTCGCAAATAAGTCACTCGATCCTCGATCAGTGATCTCAACCGCGAACGGTGCTGCCTGTCGTGCTTGCTGCGGAATCGGTGAATAAGCCATTGAAACCTCCGTAAAGCTACAAGATCCGTCTTCTGTGCTGGCGCATCCGTTCCTTTGAACGTCGCTTGTGTTCCTCGACATCTCGTGGCCGACGAGCCTCTCGGTGGTGGCGACGGCGGGCCACTCGAGTTCCGCTCTGTGGTCTTCGCGCGGTTTGATTCTCCTCCGCTTTCCACGCGCCTCGACCGCGTTTCCGATTCGGTCCACGCGCCTTCAAGATGCCCGATGCACCGCGACGGCCGAGTCGCGCGCGAAGAAGGAAAAAGCGAAGGAATCCGACGCCTGGTCGCTCTTCTACTACTGTATAGCGGACTGCTGAAGATTGTGCAAGTGAGCGTAGAGACCATCGGCCTCCATCAGATCGTCGTGAGTGCCCATCTCGGCCACGGATCCCCGATCGAGCACGCAGATCACGTCGGCGTTCCTTATAGTGGCCAGACGGTGGGCTATGGTGATACACGTTCTGTTCTGCATGGCCTTGTCCAGGGCCGCCTGCACGACCTGCACGCAGAAAATATCGGTTAATGCGATAGGCTGTTTCCCGGGGACACGTCGTCGACAACGGCGACGAGAATATAAATGTAAACGATCGTTAGATTGGGCTATTATTTTGTACATTTTGTTCATCGGCAAAGATCTCATACGAGAGATTAAAATGGAGATGTTTTGTTCTCGGAATTTAATAAAGAATCGTTCGAATAATCGTTTAGGAAAAATCTTCTGTTCCAGTATATTTTTATGAGAATTAATATCGAGGTGTACCCGAGAAATTAATCGCTTGCGTTGGAATAATATGTATCTCTTGTATCATTTAAAAAAGCCACAATTACAAACAGAGAATTATCTCCCCTTACAGAATTTATGTCTCTAACGCGATATAAAAAATTATTCACTGCTTATGCAATTTATTTTTGAAATAGTATGCTATAAATTTTAACTTTCGGTATCGCGCGTTGCATATATATGACATCCATTACGCAAAGCGGGACGTGCCGCGTGGTAGTGTAGAAGTGTTAAAAACAAATTAACATTAATAATACAACGTCGCGCGTACATGTTCCTTGTGCGTTCCCGGGGTATAAATTATTCAGTACCTCTTCCCAAAACTAATCCCGTAAACGCTGAGTAATTAGCGCGAGCGGCCGTGTTAACGCGGAATATAATTTAAATCAGGGAAGCGATTCGGGCGCGGCGCTTAGAGGGGCTAATCGAACGTAAGCACTTTCCCGTTTTACGGGACCCGACGACAAACGAAGGGATGGGCGACGTCGTGGGATCGTGTTGAGAGAGAGAGAAAGAGAGAGAGAGAGAGAGAGAGAGGGGGGGGACGGTCGATACGGAAACAATATTGCCGCGAAATTCATTTGGCCGCGACGAAGTCGTTTCCCGACATCAGGGGTGCAACAACCGCTTGCTCGTAAAACCGAACATTTCCGATTGTTAGCGCCGATAATACCGGAAATGGCGCGGTAGCCGATTCATCCGGCAATTCGACATCGAGAATGAGGGATCAGGGGAGAGAGAGAGAGAGAGAGAAAATAAAAGAAATATATCTCGCTGCCGAGATCTACAGGCTGTTTGACAGATTATCGTGTGCCGTGATAATCTTTTTTTTTTTATTAATGAAATTGCTTTACGCGTGGGAATGGAAAAAATGTGATTGCGCGGCTATGCAATTTGAGCCGTTCCTGCGACAGAGGGCCGATGCGGGAGTATATCACCGGGTTTTAATCGAACACGCCAGAATTATCATACAGAACGCGCGTCGGCCATACAGCCGCATAATATGCGGGCATTATTTCGCCGCGCGCTCTTTGACTCGCACTTTCTACCTGTATTTTTCATCTAAATTCACGTGGGTCTCGTTAATATTCATCCCGCCGCGCTGCACTCACCGCGCGATAGTTTAGATCACCGCGAAATCGCCGCACAGTCGACGCTCCGCTGCACAGTGGACACCGTATAAATACTCAGATATTTATTATCCGATCCCGCCGAGACTATCGCACACGTTATTGCTTATCGGAAATAGTTCCGCGATGTTTACGTGCTATACGTGTATTATGCTGTATTTGTATTCAATAGCCGCCCACTCTCTCTGTCTCTCATTAAAAATGCGGATCGCTTCGCTCGGATCGTGCGCGAGAAATTAATTAAGCGTCATTTCTAATTTCTCTGATCTCTCATTATTTTGCAATTTGAAATTGGACAATTTTTATACAGATCTTAGAGATTTCAGTTGTGTAGAAACAACTCTTAAAAATAAAAGATTATATTTTTTTTCCTCGTAAAGTCTGTCTATTCCATTTGTATTTTCGTTGCGTTTTTCGTTCCCTTCCTCATACAAAACATGAATATACACTTGTTTCGTGCAGCGTAAAGGAAAACGTAGCTAAAATGGATTGACCTAAAAACTCGATGCTGACTCGGAGTTAATGCAACCTACGAGCGAATGCATAGGGGGAAAAAAACAAGCACCATGGTGCAAGCGCTATCTTCCTGTCGACTGAAGCAGCGAAATTTCGCGCGAGAGTGCAACAGACGTTCTTAACAACTGTATAGCAGCCGGGCATTATGAAGTACGCGTTTCCGCCGGTGAAATTTTGCTGGAGAAAATCCGCGGATGACGCCCGAGGGAGACACACGGCCGAAACAAACCGTCGCCTCCGTCACTTCCGACGACCATTAACTCGATTGCCCGTCGCCGGCCGGTCTTTCGCGAGAACGATAACGGCCCCGTGTCCCTTCGGAAAATTTTCAATCGGACTTCCAATCTCGCCGTGTCGATCTCGTCATCGGCGGCATGCGACGTGATTCCAGCGCCGAAGTGCAATCTCGGGAATTATGATACACCGTTAATCGAGAAATCGTACACCCTACACCGTGCAAAAAAAAGAAACGGAAGTTGGACACGTCCGAATAGTGATTGTTTCGCTCTGCGAATCTCGCGTAGAACGTTTTGTACGCTTAATAAGCGACTTTCTGCTATAATATCGTGCAACAATTCATGGACGCGTTTTACTCTAGATACAATCACTTTTGTCATGGGCTCGTTTATCGCTCTTATTTTATATTTCCGAGTACTATTCGGACTCGAGAATAAAGCATATTCTCTGACATTGAGGTAAAGAAAGGAAAAAAATATTCGCGAGTAGTTTCTTTTAGGAGAGCAGCGTAACGGTTCTCACCTTCTCGCTCTGAGTATCGAGGGCTGAAGTGGCTTCGTCCAACAGTAAGACTCGAGGATTTCTCAATAGTGCACGTGCGATTGCTATTCGTTGCTTCTGCCCACCACTAAGCTGAGTGCCCTTTGATCCCAACCTCGTGTCGTAACCCTAAATAAGCAAAAAAGAAAAAAAAAGAAACAGGATTATATTTAATTGCAGAGATAGAAGAAATGGTTACAAAGTATTAATGATACTTTAATGAAGTATTAATACATTAAAGCTTCTTGCACAATAGGCGATAGCGATAGCGATAGCGATAGCGACTGCGACAAAGTTGCCGACAAAGCTATAGCTATTGCTATCGCCTATTGTGCAAGGCGCTTAATTCTCTCCTCATAGCTTTTATATTTTATTCTCTTTTCTTTCGAATAATTGTAACTTTTTTAAAATTGTTTGAAACCTATTGTAATGCTATAGCTTTGTCGGCAACTTTGTCGCTGTCGCTATCGCTATCGCCTATTGTGCAAGGCGCTTAATTCTCTCCCCATAGCTTCTATATTTTATTCTCTTTTCTTTCGAATAATTGTAACTTTTTTAAAATTGTTTGAAACCTATTGTAATGTTAACATTACATTTATATGTATTCTCGTGGTATTTTTATTACACGTAGCAGTACAAAAGGCTCTTGTTTCTCTCTTTTTTTAAATATACTCCAGATTTTTCGCTGCGCGTAACTCATACGCGAGTATTGTATAACATCGGCAAAAACTAACCAACGGTAGCGAAGAGACGAATGTATGGATGTTTGACATTTTGGCGGCCTCGATGATCTCGTTCATGGACGCTTGTCGGCTGTTGTCGCCATAAGCGATGTTCTCCGAGATCGTTCTGTCAAAGAGCACGGGCTCCTGACCGACGACGCCGAGCTGCGATCTGAGCCTGCCCAGCGAAACCGAGGCGATGTCACGTCGATCCAATGTCACGGTGCCGGAGATCGGATCGTAGAGCCGCTGCAGCAACTGAATGCAGGTGGATTTCCCGCAGCCGCTCTGACCCACGAGGGCCACCATCTGGCCCGGTTTCACGATCAGATTCAGCCCATTGAGCACCGGCATCTCCGGCCGCGTCGGATAATGGAAGTTGAGCTTCGAATATTGTATCAAGCCGTCTGCCTTCTGCGAGGGCAAAAACACAAAGCGACTCGTTAGCCGGGGAGGGAAGATTCGAGGACTCGCGTTAATCCCGTAATTTACGCGTCGCTTGCCTTTTCTAAATCCC
Source organism: Temnothorax ravouxi (assembly GCA_030770255.1). NCBI lineage: Eukaryota > Metazoa > Arthropoda > Insecta > Hymenoptera > Formicidae > Temnothorax > Temnothorax ravouxi. The sequence continues at coordinate 97,232 of JASTWP010000855.1, forward strand.
GCGATACGGAAAGCAGAGGAGCTTGTTTCATTTCTTTTTTCTTTCGTCGGAGTTATTGTAAGGGGACAATTATTGCAACGGCACGATCAACTGGATTATGATTTGGAGATACTTAACGCGGAGTACGCTTTATTTAATTTACGCCAAGTACTCTCAGATACCGGTGTTGGTCCTCAGCGAAATCAATTTCGCGTCTTGAACGTAATTAACGAGACACTGCTCGGAGCAGTGCTGTCAAACAGCCGTAAATTTCTAACGGATGTAATATTATTTGCACAGGTGTTCCGACTTTGCGCGCGCGGGCACGTTTACAAACACGATGCACCGCAAACGAAACGGAAAACCGCGTTTCGATGCGAAGATTAAACTTGCATCCGGCAATCAGCGGCATTTACGGCAAGGCGTCGCGGTAATTATCGGATTAATTTGCGCGTCGGCCGCGCACGTTGCGCGAATCGTCAAAACTGTTTGCGACCCCTGCGCGCTCTTATGCAACGTGGTTACGTAAGCAGTTTGTCGAGTGCATTATAAATTATGTGGCTCCGTTAGAGATCTCGTTAATAATCTCCTTAATAATAGATTAAATAATAGAGTACTGTTTAGCGTGCAATATGTAATAAATCTTGCATTACGCTGATTTTGCGTCTTACAACGAGATAAAAGCGCTTCTACGAAGATTTAGGAGAACTGTAAAACAGACTGTTGATAATTTTGTTCTTCGAAACTATATCTTTGAAATCTGTACAAATTTTTTAAATACCGTATAAGTCTTATTTCTATCTACTTGTGTTACATATCACAAATCGGTAAAGTTCACTTATATCGAATTCTCTTTTTGTTTTTTATACATAAAAATATCCAAACATTTCTTCGCTTTCCATTCGATCAATTCGATTTTGTTAGTCTGATTATTCAGTTGAGAACTCATTTACAAGAGAAATTATTCCGTAATGAAGCACGTGAATCACGTCGGCGTCCAATGACACTCGGCACGTGTGTTAAAACAAATCACTAAGGCTAATAATTTTACGATTCAGTAGCCAATTTAAATGCTATGTTCAGTGTCGCGTAAATTTCGATTAACTTTGTGAGAGATTAATTAAAAGTTAAAACTAATTATGTACACGTCCCGCTCTTCATTACTTTACGTTCTTTGCGCAAATTTTCGATTCTCTTAGCAAAATTTAATTACATGTCTTATCTTTCGTTCATTATTATTATTTTACATTTCACATGTTGGCGATTCAAAGCCAGCTGCAATTTGAATCTCGCAAATATTATTCATTTAATGACCGCAACTAAATACATGTATATAACGAAAAGAAAGTGCGCAGTCCTCAAAACGCGTTATGTACTCGCGGGCTACTTTACGTAGCCGAGTTTACAAACCGAATATGCGGAATATCAAAGCGAGCTCACCCAGTCTAAATCCTTTCCCTCTGAGCCCGGTGGCGAAGTGATTTCTGGAACTCTGTCGAGCAGCTTGAAGATTCTGCCGGCCGAGATCTTAGCCGTTTGGAAGTTCGGCGCGAAGGCGAGCGCCTGTCCGAGCATCCACGAGCCGAAGATCAACGCTTCCGACACTTTGATGACTTTATCGTACTCGAGTCCCTCTCTGGCCACCAGGTATCCTCCGTAATACAAACTTATGGCGTAACCGAACATCGGCGTGGTCTGACCGCACGAGTACACCAAACCTCTCAGCCTGTTTCTGATTCTCGTTGCCTGGGCGACGCGGTTCAGTTCCACGCAGTATCTCTTGAAGAAGACGTCCTCCTTGTTGAGACTGGCGACCGTACGTATGTGGGTTATCGCCTCGACGGCTACCCGAGTGGCCGACTCCATTTTCTTCTTTTCCTGCATACCCTGACCGCCCATGACTCGCGCTTCGAAGAACACCGCGGCGAGCACCAGCGGGATCGACACCACCGAGACCAGCGTCATCTTCCAGGTGTAATACATGGATATGCCGATTCCGATCACGAGGGTCGAGAAGGCCTGGAGCATGGAGCCGATGCGAGTTCCAGTCGCGCCTTGGACGGCCGCGGCGTCCGCCGAGAGCCTCGCGCAAAGCGCGCCTACGCTATTCAAGTCCTCGTCGTACCAGCCCATCTCTTGCTTCAGCATCGCGCTGAACGCCGTCTTCCTTATTCGCGTCGTCATACGCACGCCTGCCAGGCCGAACATGTACATCTGCAGGAAAGTACCGATACCTGTGACCACGCCGATGACAATGAAGAGTATCGAGAGGAAAATCGTATAATTCATGACGTCGGCGGGTTCGGGAAGATTCAGTACCCAGTAAATGTCACCGAATATAATGGCGAAGGCTGGGAAGGAAGCGCCTACTACCCCTGCTGCGATACATCCTGCAAGAAAACGTATGGAACGTAAATTATAGTTTTCTTCTTTTATTGATATTTTACTACTCGATTCTTTTTGTACTTTTTACATGATCTCATAAGGCCTGAACTGTCAACAGATTCACTACTATCATTGTTTCCGTTAGCTAGAAATTACCGGTCAAATTTAATGGCCATTCCGGCCTGTTTAATCCGAATATCCTCATCATAGGCGCGTCATAAGGTTTCTCGTACTCTTCCAAATCCTCCTCTGAAGAATCGGATCTCGCGAGAGAGAGTCGATGGGAGTGTGCGGATAATGTGGAAAATTGTTTGCTCAGCGGCGGATTCTTCCTCATCTTCGGGGACATTGCGAGCTTGGCAGCAGTCCTCTTGGCAGCACTGGCCCTATCTGTATAGTGACGAATAGCGGAAAATTAATTCGTATATCTAAACATTCACGGATAAACGAGCTAGAGCGCACCTTTAGCTGCGTTCTCCACGTGGACGGAATGCAGTCCGTAATAGTGTTTTTTAAGCGCCATCAATTCATCGTGGGTCCCTTGCTCGACGACGACCCCGTCCTTAATAAACACGATCCTGTCGACGTTCGTGATGGTGGAGAGTCTATGACTGACTATAATCGTCGTTCTTCCCTTCGCTGCCGCGTCAAGGGCTCTCTGCACGGTCGCCTCGCTGTGAACGTCCAATGCAGAAGTCGCCTCGTCCAGCAGAAGAATCGCCGGATTTCTCACCAGCGCACGTGCGATGGCGATTCTCTGCTTTTGTCCACCCGACATCTGAGAGCCTCTCTCGCCCACTGGACTATCGTATCCCTGAATTCACAAACCGGCCGCTTCATCGTTCCGATCTTTGCGCGCGAATTGACGATTGGGATGCGACATCGCAGAGCGTGTCTCAAAAAAGATTAATTTTTGGAATCGAGAGAAATTCTTCCGAATTGTCTACTATTCTATTACATTTTATTACATTCTATTATATTCTGCCGTATTTGAACGCCTGCTGTACGATATGTCGATTAAATCCATGTACATTCGACGCGATTTAACAGATAACGCAGTCACTGTCCATAAATATTATCGCGGCAATGCAAATGGGGTGCGCTGATTACATTTCTGATGAACTTACACCGAGATGCCCGAGCAAATCTCATTTTTCCAACGATACGGAAGCTGCGCGGTTAAATTGTAGCGCTTGCGAACGATATAAACCGGATAAACCCGAAATGTGTGTGCAAACGCGGACAGCGATCCAATGGGACTATCGATTCACCTACCGATAATCCGCTAATAAACACCTAATAGTTGACACATGCGCAATCTCGGGTAATGTTATTTGCTCCGCGCACGGTTTAACACGCGTGTTTTATCGCCTGTTTGCGCGCGGACTGCCAGGCACACCTGAGACTATTGTTAACACATCGCAACGCGCGATGACAACGGTTATATCCAGTCGGAGAATTATTTGGGAAAATCACGCCCCCCCTCGTTTCGTTAATTATTAATTTTCCTCTTTAATTACGCTCGCCGAAATCTCAAAACTCCCGTTTAATGAGATTTCATCGATTAGCTTCGAAATCGCGCAATTTCTCATGGTGGTAAAATTTTCACAGATTATCAAAATCAAAATGTTCTCAAGCATTTTTGCAATTTCAAGTTTGAGCATTGTCATCATTGTGATTCTAAATAACAGTTATCATTATTAGCGATTACGTTCGTTCCAACGATCGATTCAACATATTCCGTGCAAACGTGCTGATGAGTCTCGGTAGAAGAGACAGATGTCGAACGGATACAATGTCTTCGTTCGATTTTCAATCGAGTGACAGCGCCGACGTATTCGCCGGCTCTGTGACTTCCCGATGAAGCTGTCGAAGCACGACCGAAAGGAAGCTATAATTCCGGACGGGCAAAGGGCGCGGCTGGACTACGAGAAAAGGGCGGCGGTGCTCACCTCCGGTAGTTTGCTGATGAAGTCGTGAGCGTTCGCTTCCTTCGCGGCTTTGATCATCTCCTCCTCGGTAATGCTGTCATTTCCGTAACGGATGTTCTCGCGTATCGTTGTGTCAAAGAGCACCGGCTCCTGACCGACCACGCCGATGTGCGAGCGAAGCCATTGAACGTTCAACGTCGACACGTCGACCCCATCCAGCAGGACCTGCACAGGAAAATATGGGAACTCCTGGAAATTGTCTCCCTTTATGTACCCACACGTATGCCGTGTATAACGTGCTAACATTTCGCGCGAAATGAGAATTGATAGTTGAGTGGAACGATCATGACGTGGAAAACTCCGTTTGAAAACAAACGTCGCTGTTACATAATTGCTAGGCAGGATAGACTTCTTAAATAGCCATAAAATTAATAATATAATTTCTAAGCAGAATAAACATATATATCTTACAATTAGGTATGTATTGCTTTTTTGCTGAGCGTTATAGGGGAGATCGGGGCTAGAAGTCACACAAGTAAGTTGTCACAAAGCTTATATCTCACTTAATACATTGAGTGGAATATTCTTCTTTATAGTGTAGGTAGCTCCTATCGTGTTAGTCGGGTGTACGAAATAGCTCGTTTCAAAAACATTGCATGTGATATTTACGAGCATTTTTTTAAAATTGGAGGTCGTGAGTAAATTTTTCTTGCCTCTATTTTTATTGTTCCGTTGGTTTTTGGAATTACTAGTCGTAATTTCTTTTTGGTCATAAGAAATATTATAGTTTTAGATAATTTTTCCTGTATTTAGTTAATCGTCATTGCAACATAGTTTATAAATATAATCTTCTTTGTTCAAAATGACCATTCAGGGTAAGTTGTCTCAAATGAGATGGGATTAAATGTTTATGAGAATTATTATTCTTTTATTTACTCAAAGTTTATGAAAGTATTATAAAGTTTATTGAGAATTATTATTCTTTTATTTAGTCTAAATTTGTGAGAATTATATTACAAAGTTTATGAACATTATTAATTTTTTGTTTAATTCACACTGCAATATATTATTAAGTTAAATTTACCAAAAACTAGCACTAACTTTAATAAAATATTAAAACAGGAACTATTTGTCGTATGTTTCCTTTACATAAAAGATACATGACAATCAATCCAGAGTCATGTGACAACCAATCCTGGGTATGGGGTAAGTCGTCACATTTTCACGATCTTGCTTAGAATTAAATACCTTTTTTGTGTATAAATATATATAAGTCTAATATTTTTTTTCTTATACCTAAAGGACGTAGCTACATTATAAAGTATTATACAATATTATAAAATATTGCTAACATTTTTTTAAAAATCAGTATTTGAAAAGTGTGACAACCCGCCCCGGTCTCCCTATTTTTTTGCTGAGCGTTTTTGCAATTTTGAATCGTAATAACGATAAAATTAAAATATTAGCAATCATTAGATATGGGTAGAATTATGAAATAAAAATACGAGCAAAACAAAATTGTAAAGCAAAACGTGAGATTAAAAGAGTACATAAATAACGTAACGCCGAAAGAAATAGTCATCATATTTTTATATGCGTGTACCACGGAAACGATCTATGGGAAACTGCACGTATGCAGCATTTTAATATTACACGTAACTAAAAGCGAACTTTTAGTTTGCAACTTTATCGAACACACGCGCGCGTGATACATCCGTTGGGTAGGGCGCGGTAAAAAGCCGCAGGGTATAAAACATAAAATGTTTATTACACGCAGGATGCGTTACTATACCCACAGCTACTTTGGCGCCAGTAAAAATCGCTGTTGTGTTATAAAATTGTAACGGCATTCTTCACCGCGCGCGATCTCGATCGTATGAGAATCTAGCGACACCGATCGTCTCTCTCGCGTGCGAAAGCGTGGCGGAAAGAGCCCACTATTTTCTCCCGTCGCGACTTTTCTCCGTTGTGAAAACATAAACAGGATAAGTGAGCCGACACTGTACGATAAGACCGACGCTCGAAAACGTTCGACGGGAAATAATGGGAAATGTAATACGGGAATGATGACCGTAAAACAATTATTTTCCGAACAACGCCAAAGTAAATTACCACAGCGCAACGCCATTTATTCAGCGTCACTGTGATTTCGCGAGGGATAAAAACTCACTTGGACATTTATGGCGCTATATATGCTGTTATTAACTTTGTTCCCCACATAACAACGCCCGTCATAGTGCGCGAGTCGCGCCGCTCTATATACACTTTTGCCATTAAAAATTTTCATATAAACCGATTTACAATAAGTCTTTCGCGTAAACAAAGGGATAAAGTGCGGTATCCAAAATTCTTACGTCTTTAAGTTAACGCGTTCTTCGCTCCGCACTGCGTGCGTTGTACGCGATGAAAATCAATAATTCTGACGAAGCAGCGAATACTCTTTCTGGCGAGAAAAAAAAGAGAATCCGATTAATAATAAGTCGCTACTGACTTGTCCTTCGAGGGGATCGTAGAGCCGTTGAACGAGCTGCACACAGGTGGATTTACCGCATCCGGATTCACCTACGAGCGCCACCGTTTCGCCGCGATTGATCTTCAGATTCAGCGCCTTGAGCACTTGAACATTCTTCCTCGCCGGATAGCGGAACGCGACGTTCCTGAACTCGATCTCACCGTTGACGGTGTCCAGCCGGCGACCCTCCTTGCTGAGGCTGTCGATCGACGGCACGCGATCGATGACGTTGAATACCGCGGCCGCGGAACCCCTCGCCATCGCGAATGCCTCGAGAAGCGGCGAGGTCAGGCCCATGTTTTGCGCGCCGGTTAAAACGCCGAAGAAGACGATCACTAATACCCCTGGCGTGTACTCCTTCACTTCTTTCGAGCGGTCGTCCAGAATTAATTGCACCCCGTACCTGCGCGCAAGGAAAAATCTACTTTTTGCCGTTTTGGAGCGTGACACGTCCTCGGAAAAGCTTTTTTTTTCTTCACTATTCTATACGTAAATGCCCAATTATCTATCTCGTGACTTTTATATTATATTTATAGAAAGATGAGACTTTATTCATATATTGTTAAATTTGATAGATACAAAATTGAAGCGAAATAATTACGTTAGACAAAACAACGTCAGAACAATCAGGCGTTCATTATAACTCATTTAGTAAAAATGGCCATTGGCCAAATGGCCAAACATATATTTTATCACCAGAACTGGATTTTCAATTACGACACGCGTGACATACTTCTGATATCTCATCTATAAGTTATCGAATTTTAAAAAAATATTCACAGAGCATAGGCTTGTGCGAATAACGCGATGCTTTTTGCGATAATAAACACGCATCCTCACCAGAACGCCAACGCGTAACTGAGATATATGATAAGCCACATGATGCCGCCGCCGATTCCGGACCACATGCCTCTCCTGATGCCAGTTCGTTCCGCGGGCACGAGTTTCTCCGAGTACCTTTCCACCTCTTTCTGCTCGCCGTTAAAAGCGACTACGGTCCTGATGGAGGCGAGAACTTCCTCGGCGACGCTACCGGCCTGACCGTAGGCCGCCAGCTCCTTAGCCGAGAGTGAACTTTGCACCTTGGCGACAAAGGCTGTAGCGATTATTATGATCGGCGCGCAGCTTAGCATGACCAGGGTCAACTTCCAGCCGTACACGAACGAGATGATGACGGAAGCGAAGAACGAGGTCATTAAATACGTGATGACACTTAACTTCTCTCCCATGCCGTCCTTCATCTTCTCCAAATCACTGTCAAAAAGATAAGCGACATCGTCATTTTATCGTATATCCCCGTTGATGTAATAGCTAAATAAATCCTTCGATCCCCTTCGCGATCCTATTTCGGCTTAATATCATTTTTTTACATCATCGAAAGTGAGTTTCAAGATTCAGCTTTTAAGCAAGCACGTGCTCGAAG